>VDFB02090001.1:0-55673 GCA_007258455.2 Sequoia sempervirens
TGTTATTCTTAATTGGTATTTGGGTTATTTAATCTACATATAAGTGTTAATGTTTATTGCTCCAATCTACTTGAATCCTGACAATCATAGCTTAAAGAAAGATACATATAATCTATGGAAAGAGTATGCAAATACACAATTTTCTTTAAAATAGACCATCCACTATTCACATTTTAATTCATGATCAATTTGTAATAGTAGCAATACAAGTAGAGAAATTCTTACATGGATTCACTTCCAAAGTTGTGAGTTGAACTATGATTATATCTAGAGTCAGTGAGATCAACATTGCATATCAAGTATGAAAGTATAAGACATGGAGCATGTACCATGCACTTAATTGTTAATAATTCAAGTGAACATTAGCTCATCCATGGTGCTAACTTTAATTGTAAAATCACTCAATAAGGTTGCACAAATCATAGTTTTAGGTGCAAGGTTGAAATACAATCCTAACCACATGAACAAGAACCCTACCTACTCCATGTTACATGTCATTTTTGAGTTACCAGATTACTTTTACCTTTATGAGTAAATATGATTTTAAATACAAGATTGTCATTTTAATATGTTCAATGGATGAATGAAATATATGAATATGCATTATGTTGAGATTTCTTGCTAATGCTTTAATGATGTATATGAAATGTGATGAATATGATTTTCATGTTATCAGCTAACTTCGTTCATGTGCAATAAGTTTCATGCAAGAAATGATTGAACCCTCCAGAGGGGGAGGGGGAGTATCATCTAGGAGAAGAATTTGGTATGAATACCATTGTCATGATCATCTAAGTATCTGTACACACGTGCTACACTAGGTAGAGTGTCTTAGATGAGTTGGTGTTGGTATGTGTTGAATGCTTTTGTTATCATTTTGAGTTGATAGGTATGTTAGGGATTGTTGTTTATGATTCCCTTTTGGTTGTCTTGTCAAATTGAGTTATAGTGTTAAATACCTTTTTGTTGAGTTGAGATATTTTAATTTTATTAATGGATCAATAGTACCTTATGTAATTGAAAGGTTGAGACACATTTTCCCAACAATCACCTTATTGGAAATTCAATTTAATATAAGTTTAACTTATCACCCCAAGACATCTATTTAGAGGAAAAAGGTAAAACAAGTCCTAGTGGATTTGTGAGATACTTTTATAATAATTCCCTATCATTTTGCAATAAAATTTTGATCCATTTGAAACATTATATGAAAGGAAGAATTGAATTCCTATAAGCTGGGATAAGATATGAAATAGGATTAGCCTTAGTCGAGAAATGTTGTCAAAAATGGAAGAGTAGATGAGGATAATCAAGGAAAACTTTGTTGATACAAAGCATGATTCAAGAAGCAATACTATTATGCTCAAGATTAACAGGTTTCTAAGGGAGTTAATATGCTCAAGATGGACAATAGTCAAGGGGTAGTACTATTATGCTCAAGATGGGCATTAGTACCAGTGATGGTCGTTCTTAGTTTTTGATTTGTTTCATGGTGCAGAAGTCTGAGAAAGGAATGGGACCCATGGTGTAGTGCACAATGCACCAAAATTCCTTTTTTGTTTGGGATGCACTAGGGGCAAGTGTGTGTTAACCAGTTTGAATGTTTTTTTCTAGTCAATGTTGTATATGTGTCATATATGTGCTAGTCACTATAGTACTTATAATGTACATATTGAGTCATTATTAATGTACTTATGATGTACATATGAGTCATTATTAAAGTACTTGTGATATACAATTCTCAAGAGATAAATTTTGTGTAACACATACAAGATCTTCTAATGTGATAGTAAGGTCACTCCATGCAAGGTTCAGGAAGGACTAGATCACAAAGGGTTTTCCTACGAGGGAATATTATTTTAAGATTAATCGGACTTAATCTATTTCTTACATGACTTTGAAAATTGAAAGAAAAAACTTTATTTGAATTTATCTATATGCTATGATAGAATACATCATCGAGGATAATGAATATTAAGGGGGAAGGTATGTTACACCCCATTTCTAAGTTACTAGATTACTTTTACGCTTACGAGTAAATATGATTTTAAATGCAAGATTATGATTTTAATATGTTCAATGGATGAATCAAATATATGAATATGCATTATGATGACATTTCTTTGTTGAACAAGACAACTAAGATGGGGGTGAATTAGTTGTAACAAAATTTAATCTTCAAAACTTTCACCAGAAATTAAACCAACTACAAATTCTTTACTCTGCTAATATGATTAATCATTAAGTGCAAAAGTAGAAACTGAAAAGAATCACAAAAACACAGTAACACCAGATTTAAGTGGAAAACCCAATAACAAAAAAACTAGGGTGAGGATTATCTCACAATATAGAGAATATCAAAACTGATTACAAAGGCTCGCTACCAGAGAAGGCTCACTATCAAAATAAGACTCACTGTCCAGGACTCATTGTCCAATAAGGGTTAACCACCCAGAGGGCTCACTGCCACAAAATTACAAAGAAGATAGAAGTGATTTGTTACATAGTGAAAGAAAATCTCAATGGAACAAATACTTCCACAAAAATTCACTCAGACATGCATGAATGATATAGTACACCTTTAGCTCACAACGTCTGAAAACTCAACAATTAGATTTCACACTGATTTTCCAAACACGCATCACATACACACCGATTCACATTATCTCACATCTATCTTTCTCTATTTCTTTTTACTTCAATTTCACCAATATCTTATCATGTATTTCTACCAACTTCAACTTTGAAACATATCCAAAGTTGGCCATACATCATTTACATTTACAAATTAAAATTAGGTCAAAATTGAAACATTTTAGGGTGGAATTAGAATGAGGGAAACCCAAACACATGCTAAATGAGGACCCAAATAAATTCCAACATGATTCATGAACTTTTCAAGTAGTGTTAAACACAAGGTTGGCCAAAAAAGTGTAAAACACAAACAATTAAGCACACACAACCTTAACCCAATCTGATCCTTACAGATAACAAAATTAACTTCAACACGATCATATCAATTTAACTCCAGAACTGTAAGTCATAAGGCTCAAACAAGAAGAAATCTAGAGCAACTACATTTCTCCTAGACCTTGGCCAAATACAAAAAAACACAATTCACAAGTGGCCAACATAACTTGCACTGTACAATGAACCAAAAGCCCAAAATTTGGATATAACATCTTCCAACAACCATGATCAACATATCTGAAACACATGAACATAGGAGCAAATCCGAAAGAAAAACTGACGCAACCACTAAACACCCACAACCTTTTCCTTTACAATTTTCTCAATATCCTCAACATATACAGCCAATAACCTTCATCCATGACAACAACTAGTTGAAATCCAGTTAACCAATTAACATCAATGACAACACCTTCATACTTGCTTCAACATATTCATTCTTGCAACAATCTCCCACTTTCTCATTGATAGAAACACATGATGTGAAAAAACATCAAAGACAACACAACTCTGAATACATTTCCGCATGATTCTATTTTTTGTTTCTCCCCCTTAGTAGATAATTTTTTTCACATGACACTTCTCTCTCTCCTCATCTTTTTCTACAAATTTCTCTCCCCCTTTGACATCAATGGAAAAGGAAAAAGATATTACATTGATTTCTCCTTTGTCACAAAGAACAAAATACTCTTTCAATGACAACTCATGAAACTACCCACTCCCCCTGAGAGGTAGCCACCAAAATATTAGTCCAGAAGAAAGATAGATCCATGGATCCATTAGACTGATGCATCTCCATATGCATCTAGTTCAAGAAAGGAGGAGCAATAACCCCTAACTTCTCCTAGAGATACTCATAAGTATCTTTAGGTAGAGCCTTCATAAATATGTCAACCACTTGATCCTTTGTAGGTACATAATCAAGCTTTACTTCATTTTTGACAACCTTCTCTCTCAAAAAATTGATACTTGATAGATATATGCTTTGTCCTTGAGTGCATCATTGGATTCTTTGAAATGTTAATTACACTTGTATTATCACATAAGATAGAAATAGGATCATCATACTATAGTCTGATATGTTTCAATTTTTGTTTCATCCATAAAACTTATGTATAACAAGATGCAATAGCAATATACTCATCTTCAACAGTACATAAGGAAATTTAATCTTCCTTTTTACTCAACCAATCCACCAATATGCAACCCAAAAAGAATGCACCTCCACTTTTACTTTTCATGTCATCTACACAACTAGCCCAATCTACATCTATGTAAGAACTCAATGTAAAATCAATATCCCTAGGATACCACAAGCCATAATCCAGAGTGTCATTCAAATATCTGAATATTCTCTTAATAACAACAACAACACATGTTTCTTTAATATCTTATTGAAATCTATTCACAAGACAAACTACATACATGATATCTAGTCTAGTAGCAGTTAAATACAACAAACCTCCTATCATAGATCTATAGTTGCTCTAATCAGCCTTAGGTGAATCATTATCTTTACTCAATTTGCAACTAGTCACCATAGGAGTGCATACCAGTTTGGAACCATCCATCCCAAACTTCTTCAACATCTCTCTTACATACTTTGACTATGAAATAAAAATCCCTTTCTCTTTTTGATTAATTTGCAGCCGAAGAAAGAAATTCATCTCACCAAACATAGACATCTCAAATTCTTTTTGCATTTCTTCAGCAAACATTTTGTACATAGTTCCAAAAATAATGCCATCAACATATACAACCACTATCAAGATTTTTTCATTTCAATTTTAAAATAAAGATTACTATTTTTTGTACCTTTGTTGAAACCTTGTTGAATCAAATATTTTTCTAACCTTGCATGTACCAAGCCTAGGAGCTTGCTTCAATCCATATAATCCTTCTTTTAATCGCAAACCATATTCGACATTGTTTTGATAACCTAAATCCTTCAGTTGTTCCATGTAGACCTCTTCTCTAATTCACCATTTAAGAATGCATACTTAACATCCAACCGATAGAGACCTTGAAATCTTTATGAGCGTAAAACATTAAAAATGTTATCATAGCTTCCATTCTTCCACCTAGAGCAAAATTTCTAAAAATCCATGCCTCTCTACTCTTGTGAGTAACCCCACACACAAGCCTTTGTGCTAATCCCATGCTAGTTTATACCTCTGAGATTCTAATTTTTGCTTAAATCACATATTTTTAGAAAATATAATGATTTGAGCCTTAAAAAGTTCCATTTAAGGCATTCCAATTGAAGATGGTTTGATCAAACTACTTTAGATCAAACCCCCTTAGATAGAACCTCGCTAGTTTTAAAACCATACCTATAACAAAGTCTTCTTTTACACCTATCAAAAATGTCGATAAAGTTCACTTTTGATTTGCCTTTTGGAAATGATCAAATGAATTAATTTTATTTTATTTTATAATTATTTAGACCCTATTATAAGCTTCCCAAAAAGTATAATTTAAATAAATTTAATTTTATTATTATATTTTTATTTTATTTCTTGTAGAATATAGGTTTTTCATCTAAAATCAAGCTTCCTCTATTCTACACATGAGTGCACCAAATATTGAAGTCCTTGATCCAACCAAAAAGAAAATTGAATTTTAATACATACAAAAAAGTTACGCATTATATGGTCAGATATGTCCGAATTGTAATTGGTTTGAATTTGAAACTTGATTAAAGAAAAAAAATATTCAATAAAAATTATCAAACCAAGTGGAAGAAATAGATATCGAGTTACAAATCAAAATTGAAGAATTAGAATTTTATCCTTCATGGAAAAATTATGCATTATACTATGAGCATCACTTTTAAAAATGCTATTTTCCAAAAGAAACTAGTTTTGAGGGAGATGGAAAAAGAAGTGCAATCTAATTCCAAAAAAAATAAAAAATATATATTTAGAATCTACAAACAAAATTTCACGAATCTCTTATTTTCATCATCTTCAAATTGCTCATGGTTTAGCCACTATAGGTGCCCGAAAGTGAAGATTTAGTTAAAAAAATTATTTCAATGTCCAGTTTGGCCAAAATTTGTAAACCACTATTGTGGGATCACCCCTTTCTTTTTTTCTAACTACTTCTCCATTCTCATTCAACTTGTTTTTTAATACCCACTTTGATCCAATTATGTTTTTATCTATCAGTCTAGGGACTAGTTCCCAAGTTTTATTCTTCTCAATATATATAAGTTCTTCTTTCATAGCTTCCATCCAATGCTCATCTTTACATTCTTCACTTATAGTATTTGGTTCAATCTCAAAAAGTAAACACAGATTTATCTCACTAGTAGCAAAAACTCTGCTTCTTGTCAATACTCCTTTCCTTTTTTCTCCAATGATTTGATTTTCTAAATGATTTTTCTGCATATATTTAGGTGTCTTAGGGGACACCACTAGAGCTTCTTTTTCTTATTCATTCTACTTCTCATGTTCTTCCACACCTTCAATTCTTACACAATCAAGTTCATTAGATACATATCCATCAACTTCAATTGAATTTTTCATGGCTTCATCAACCTTGACATATGTGCTTTCCACAATCTTTCTTAGTCTTTTATTGAAACATCTATAACCTTTGCTCTTAGTAGAATATCCAAGGAAACTACCTTCATTAGTTCTAGCATCAGACTTTCCTAAATTTTCTTTATCCCTTCTAATATAGCATTTGCTTCCAAACACCTTAAAATACTTAACTATAGGAATTCTTCCACAATATAGCTCATAGGGGGTCTTAGTATTGTTTGCACTTACTTGAACTTGATTGAACACATAAAAATCAGTATGAGTATTTGCTCTCCAATAAAATTTTGGTAGACTAGCTTTAGTAATCACTGATCTAGTTGCTTCTTGAATTTTTGTGTTCTTTCTTTAAATAGCTCCATTCTGCTAAGGAGTTCTAGGAGTAGATAACTATCTTTTTATTCCATGAACTTCACAAAACATATTAAATTCATGGGAGGTGAATTCACCACCTCTATCATACCTCAAGCATTTTATTCTCAAAATCACTTCATTCTCTACCATAGCTTTGAATGTTTTGAATCTATATAATGCATCATATTTCTATCTAAGAAAAGTAACCCATGTATATCTAGATTAATCATCAATCAAAATAATAAAGTAGCTTTCACCTTCTATACTTCTCACTCTTGTAGGACCATAGAGATCTGTATGAATTAAATCCAATAGTCTGATAGTAGATTGTTCCTTTGACCTAAAGTTTTTTCTTGCTTGCTTTCCAAACTGACAATTCCTACAAATAGTATTAATAGGCTTTGTAATCCTTGGTATATCTCTTACAACTTGTATTTCACTAATCCTTTCCAAGTTATCAAAATTCATTTGACACATTCTCCAATGCCACAATCAACTGCCATTAATCTGAGTCGTAATGCAATGTCCATCAACACCCTTAAGATGATATATATTTCCTTAAGATTTCTTTCCTACAGCAATCACTTTTCTAGATCCTTTCCTAATTCCACATCTCTCATCCTCAAATACACAATTATATCCTTTACTACACATCTATCCAACACTCAAGATATTATGCCTTAAACCCTTAACATAGTAGACATCATCAATATTTATTCTTGCCATCAAAACTTATTTAACCTATCCCACAAATTTTAGCACCAGTATCATCTCCAAACATAACTAAGCCTCCATCCTATTTTTCAAGTTTAACAAACTTACTCTTATCTCTAGTCATGTGATGTGAATAACCATTGTCAACAGCCCAGTAGTTTTTTTCTTGTTTAGTATGTAGGGCAGAGATTATAGTATCTTCATCTTTCTCTTTCTTTGGAGGACATTCCTACACATGTCTTTTAGATTTAGCAAAAGTAGATTCATCTTTTATAGCCAAGAACAAGTATCCATTGTCATCAAAGTCTCCATAGTCAAAGTATTCATCAGAAATACTAGCATCCTTATTCACATAATATGCTTTATTGATCTTCTTTCCTTTGTTTTCTTGGTTAAATCTTTGTTTTTTCTTCTTAGCTCTTTCTAAACATCTTAAGGATAATGACCTATTCCTCCATAAATAAAGAAATTAAAGGGTAGCTTACCTTCATATTTTTTGAAGCCTTTCTTCATCCTTCTCACAAAGTTAGCTTCTACTCCATCAAGATTATCTTCATCTAGATCTTCAACTCTTGTAGCCTTGAAAGAAATTTCTGATTTGGACACATTTCTCAAATTTGGCCTTCTCATCTCATAAGATGTTAGAGTTCCCAATAATTGATCTTTAAAATAAGTCTAGATGTCCACATAATCTTCAAAAGCATATACCTTTTCATTGTATGCATCAAGGAGAGTTCTAAGAATCTTCCACACAATCCTAGATTCATCTACTATAGCACCAATTCTTCACATACCTACTAGCTCATCCACTCTCTGCACATAGGATTTAATATTCTCATCTTAAGACATATGCAGGACCTCAAACTATGCCTCCAAATTATGGAACTTCACTTCTTTGACCTTTTAATCTCCTTCATGCATCTTCTCTAGAGAATCCTAGACTTCTTTAGCATTCTTTAGATTTTGAACTTTAATCAACTCACAATGTGTAAGACTAGTCTTCAGAATAAACTTTTCCTTATTGTTTGCTTCATGCACCTTGATTTCATCAGTTGTACTAAAACCAATAGCCGGAGGAGTGTAAGTAGTCTTGTAATCTTTTTCAAGATAATATCCATAGTACTTCAGATATACTTCCATCTGTATCTTCCAAATAGCATAATTTGTTCCATCAAACCTACAACATTCAAAAGTGATCTTGCTCACCATCTTGAGCCTTCCTTAAATAGTTAAGCTTCTCTCCAAGGAACCAAGATTTGATACCAATTGTTAAACAAGAAAATTGAGAGGGGGATGAATCAATTCTAACAAACTTTAATCTTCAAAACTTTCACCAAAATTTAAACCAATTACAAATTCTTTACTCTACTAATATGATTAATCATTAAGTGCAAAAGAAGAAACTTAAAAGCATCACACAAACACACTAACACCAAATTTATGTGGAAAACCCAATAATGGAAAAACCATAGTGAGGATTAGCTCACAATATAGAGAATATCGAAACTGATTACAAAGGATCACTTCCAAAGAAATCTCACTACCAAAATAAGACTCACTATCTAGATCAAGACTCACTATCCAACAAGGGTTAACCACTTGAAGGGCTCACTGCCAAAAAATTACAAATAAGATAAAAGGGATTTGTTTCATAGAGAAAGAAAATATCAATGCTACAGAGATTTCCACCACAATTCACTCAAAGAATTGTAGACATGCATGAATGATAGAGTACACCTTCAGCTCACTGCATCCAAAAACTCAGCAATTAAATTTCATACTAATCTTCCAAACTCCCATCACATACACACTGGTTCACATTTCTCTCACATCTATCTTGCTATATTTCTTTGTACTTCAATTTCACCAATATCTCATCTTGTATTTATACCAACTTCAAATTTAAAACGTATCCAAAGTCGGCCATACATAATTTTCATTTACAAATTTAAATTGAGTCAACACCAAAACATTCTAGAGTGGAATTAGAATGAGGGTGACCCAAACACATGATAAGTGAGGACCCAAATAAATTCCAACATGTTTCATGAAATTTACAAGTAGTGTTAAACACAAGGTTGACCAAACCAGTGTAAAAAACATAAACAATTAAGCACATGCAACCTTAACACTATCTGATCCTTCTAGATAACAAAATTAACTTCAACATGATCATACTAACCTAACTCCAAAACTGCAAGTCATAAGACTCGAACAAGAAGAAATTCAAAGCAACTACATTTCTTCCAGACCTTAGCCAGATACACAAAAAACTAGAGTTCACAACTGGTGAACATAACTCACACTGTACAATGAACCAAAAGCCCAAAATCTGCATATAACATCTTCCAACAACCATGATCAACATATCTAAAACACATGAACATAGGAGCAAATCCCAGAGGAAAACTAGAGAAAGCACTAAACACCTATAACCTTTTCCTTTACAATTTTTTGAATATCCTTGACATATACAGCTAATAACCTTCATCCATGACAACAACAACAACTAGTTGAAAACTAGTCAACCAATTGACATCAATTACAAAACCTTCATTCTTTCTTCAATGTCTTCATTCTTGCAACATGCTTGTTAATGCTTTAATAATGTATATGAAATGTGATGAATATGATTTTTATGCTACTAGCTAGCTTCATTTATGTGCTCCAAGTTGGATGTAGGAAATGATCGAACCCTCTAGAGGGGAAAGGAGAGTATCATCCAAGAGAAGAATTTGGTATAGATACAATTGTTATGATCATTTGAGTATTTACACACATGTACTACACTAGGTAGAGTGTCCTAGATGAGTCAGTGTTGATATGTGTTGAATAGTTTTGTTATGATTTTGAATTGATAGGTATATTAGGGATTGTTATTTATGATTCCCTTTTGGTTGTCTTGTTGAATTGATTTATAGTGTTAAATACCTTTTTGTTTGTTGAGTTGAGATATTTTGAATGTTATGAATGGATATTCATAAGTATATGGGTATATATATTTGTGTGTATATGTATGTATTAAGTATAAATGTATGTATGTATAAGAAATTGCACATACATACTATTATACACACGTAAGGGCATGCAAAGATAGAAATTCCTATGTAAACCCATGCATGGATATGCAATATGCATACAACCATTTGTATATATGTGTATATATTTAATATAAATCTATATAAGCACCAATATGTATATATGTATTTATTTATATTAAAATGATGATAATTTATATATGCATTAACATATATATACATATATATAAATGCATATATATTAATGTTAACATACATATGTATTTATGTATGTATAATATATATATAGGTTAGTGGGGTTTGTGGTAGCGGATGCCTCTACAGGGTGGTGTGGTCTGTCTTGGGTGGGAGGCTATAGAGGCTCTCCACCACCACCCAAGCTTCGCTACCGACCAAGGTTCCACCACCGACTGAGGCTTCACTAAATTATGACCTAGCACTTCATGACCAACCTGAGGCAACTACACCTACCCTTCGAGGCCAACCATGAGATGAATAGTTCAGCCCCAAAGGGAAAGTTGGTAATAGAGGTGAATAAGTTAGTCCCCAAGGGCACCAACCGACCTCCCTATTTCTACTCACTTGAGGAATATATGGTCGGTACGGCTATATATATAAGTTAAGGCTATCACATGTTTTAGTTTCCACTAGAAATGCATTGTAAAAGCATTTGAAAGTAGCATATTAAGGGCCACTTATAAAGGCCAATATAGAAGCCAAGAGGTGACATGATAAATGTGCATGGGAAGAGAGTCTATTAACCATGAAATGCATAGTAGTTAAATATCATTTGGTGGCTATTGTAAGT
Organism: Sequoia sempervirens; assembly: GCA_007258455.2. Taxonomy (NCBI): domain Eukaryota; kingdom Viridiplantae; phylum Streptophyta; class Pinopsida; order Cupressales; family Cupressaceae; genus Sequoia; species Sequoia sempervirens. Next base: position 11,430 of record VDFB02090001.1, read on the forward strand.
TTTTCCAAGTTTCCCAAATAGAGGTGTAGCATTTGTAAGTTTTAAGTGTTTAAAAGCTATGATAAAAAGACAAAGTAAAATAGGAAACTATTGTCAAGTTTACTATCATATTTTCTAGGTGATTTGACTTGGTAAAAAAGTATGAGTAAGATGATTTTAATGACTCAACAATAGAGGTAGAAACTGAGTATGCTTGGGACTGTTTATATGTAATTTTTCTAAGTTTCCAACAACATGAGAAAAGAGTGCCCAACTTTCCAATTGACCTGCATAACTTATTATAATTAGATTTCAATTCTTGTTTTTTGTTTTGAGAGGTGGAAAAAATAGGGAAAGGTAGGTATCAGTTTGGGACTCGTCCCACTAGATAGGTAGAGGTCATCCTATTGTGAGGATGGGTGGGGGGTGTTGGGAAACTATAGCCAAGTGGGGGGGAATTATTTCTCCTCAGGGCCCCTCACAAAACCCCACCAATGAACAAGGCTTTTCCCACCACAAACCCCACCAGGGGGTGGGAGGATATAGGGATAGGCCTTAGATGGGAGGCTATAGAGTTGCTCCGCCCACTTCCTGAGAAAACTTTAGGTGAATGGGTCAGCAACAATGGTGAATAGGTTGGTACCAAAGTAACCCACCAACCATAAGGTGAATAGGTTGGTCCCAAAGGGTTGGTCAGTGGGGTTGGGACCGAGGGGGTGGGAGATAGGTGAGGCTCTAAGGAATATAGGAAGGTGGTGAAGCCAACTATATAGCCTCCCACCCCTCAGTGGTGAAGCCTCGAGTGGTGTGAAGCTCAAGTGGTGGGGTCTTCCTCAGGTGGATAAATCCTTCAACTATTATGTAGCCTTTGTCTTCTCATTATTTTTTATAAATAGAGAGGTGCATTTTACCATTTAGCTATCCATTTTCACTGAAAGCATTTTATAAGTTATTTTGTTGTGTTATTGAGTGCATTCTATAGATCATATTATGATTTGTGAGAGCCAAATTGTTGAGTGAGTGAGAGTAGCATAGCAGTGTGATTTTTTGCATAAGAAGCTGATTGTGGAGCTGAGTACGTAGAAGCAACAACTTGGAGAACCATTGCGTTAAGCATAGGATTGCAAGTCTTTTTTTGGAAGCTATATTTCTAGGCATGATTGTTATTCTTCTCCTATTTCTCTCTTTTTATTTTGAAATTGAATGAATGTTGATTTGAAATTGTTGTGCTATCCTTATATGCATTATCTTGCTAATAGACAAGATATGAATGCTTGAGTTTTCATTAGTTTGCATGAAGTTGAATTAGGAAATATATATATAATTAGATATGAGTTTATCATAACTATATACATTGAAAAATGAATTTATGAAAGAAATGTTGATAATTATAATATTAATATAATAATGGGTATATATTTATTGAATGATTGTTTGCAACAAAATGAAGTAGAGTCGTAATAGGACTATATTAGATGATAGTATGATGTGACTACATATGTGTTAGATAGATTGTTTTGGATAGAAAACTTATTTTCTCAAATGGTTATACTCCTTATGTAAAAAGGGTGAGATATTCCCTAAGGTTATGTTATGCATTTAAATAAGATTTTATGTCATTTTTCAACAAAAGAGTTAGAAAATGTAAATATGTCTTCATTACCTTCTAATTGATACTATCTTATGCATTTGACCTAGAGTCTATTAATACCTATTCATAGTATTCTAACCTTAAAGAATAGTACTTTACATCTTGGAAACCCAAAGCGCCATAATGCAAGGAGAATTTAAAATGATGAAGCATAGACTCCTCTCAAGCTAGAAATATCCTATAGATTAGATAGGAACTTGTTATACATTTTAAACATGTAAATATATGTGTCATAATGAGAGAAAGGATATATGATTATTTATGTCCATATAAACGTAGGTACCTTATATAGCGATACAAAGGATAGCTTGGAAAGAGCCATGGGGGAATTAGAGACTGGTTGAAACATTCTTAGATGAATTATTAGAAGCTAATAGCTTAAATTATGCTGAAATACTATGGGATATTATTATAAACATAAGACTTTATATGTTATTTGATGTCAAGGATAACCAAATTGGTTATTGCATCCGAGAAGGATGGAGCCATACTAGATATGGCAACAAAGAGTTTGAAACTCAGTACGAAGAAGTAATATTATTGAATCAAGTTTGATTCTGAATTATTATGCTTGTTGACATATTGATAGTATTTTAGATTAAGACTAGATGTATCCAATCGGTGATGTATCACAGTTAGATTTTTCAAGTTCAAAGTATTATTAAATCAATAAACACCAAAACCCCAATCAACTATCAATAAAAAGAAAACATAAAAGCATAAAACAAAATGAAACAATCTCACTCAATCTTGCATGCATCCATTGAATTGTCTCCATAGCTCTTCTCCATTTTGCTTGAGTATGATAATTGCCCTCAGATTTTTCTTGAGTATGCAAATAAGCCTATGACAATGACAAATCAAAATATTGAATATTTTAATCTCACTATCACAATAGCTACAAATTCAAGATTTTCTAAGATGATAAATGATGATGGTATTTATAAAGAGACAGATGGAAAATGGACAGTCAAGATTAGAATATTTTTATTTTGATCAATGGTCGCAATTAAATGAGACACAATAAGATAAGATCGAAAGTGAAAGGGAAAAAGGAAATTAATTGATTTTTCAACAAAACTAGTTAGTTCAAAAAGGAAAATGCATTTTGAAATAATGGAAACATTATCTCATTGCAAGAGGAAAAAAGCAAGTTAAATTTTTTATTAAATAGAAATTTAATTCAAAAAGTGAGAGGTTATTTAATTAAATAAAAATTTATTTAATTTGTGTCAGAAGAGGTTAAAATTAATAATTAAATAATTATCATAATTATCCAATTAGTAGAAAATGATAGATAATTAAATAAATATGGATTTATTTAATTATAGAGGTCGAAGATATTAGTGATGTGATTAAATAAATAATAATTTATTTAATTTATTAAAAGAAAAGATAGAAGGATAAAATGAATTAATTAAATAATTTAGTTTATTTAATTAATAGAATATTTTGCAGCATTAGATAATAATTAAATAATTAACATTATTTAATTATCAAGGATGGTGAAGGGGATTTAATTAATTCATAGACCTAATCATAATTTTTAGGTGTCTACATTTTCCCCTCTTTGATACAACATAGTTTATTGCATTGTGTCAAAGAAAAAGATATGCCCCAATGAAAGTAGGATGAGGATTGATGTCAAGGAGGTAATGGTTTGCCCCCTCGAGAGGACAGGTCGGTTCAAAGAACACGAGTGTGCTCTTGAAATGGATAAGAGGAAAGTAGATAAAGGGAAGAAGAAATGTTAGCATGGAAAAGATGGATTTTAGCATAGAAGACCTAGATGTTGAGATAGTGCTAGTTGAGATAATTTTTAGATATATATTTTGCTATGCAAGGCTTTTGCATTTAATCACCATTGGGCAATAAAATATGACAAATGGAAAACAAACACCATGGTATGACATAGACCAAGGTGTGTAAGGTCATCCATCTATAAAACAGACAGTCATAGACAAGGAGTGTCCTAACTCATAATAAGGATCATGTTGCCCCAATCTTTTTGTCAAGACAAACCACATACAACAATCAAATAAAAGACAAGTCATAAGACATCATTGCTCCTCTAAATCCTTCGTGGGACATCCTTGAGGTGGCTAGTAACATGACTGAAGTAAATCCAAAAGATAAAAAAAATAGACCAACAAGGCCAATAGCCATTTAGATTATTTTCCAATAAGTGTTTGCCAATATGCTAAGGGACAAAGTAAGTGATGGGTTGACTATTTTGACAAGGCCTAGTTTCAAGAGAAGAAACATATCATATAAGACGTTAAGTTTTGTTTCGATCATGCAACTACCTGTATAAGGAAAATGACAAAGTGAAATAGTGACAAGGTCTAGTTTCAGGAAGGACACATCCTGTATTAGACCCTTGGTTTTGACTAATTTGACTAGTTTGAGTGATTTGATAAAATGACTTATTTGAATTGGAGACATGTTGACTTGCTTGTCTTGTTGATTCAAAATTTGTGTTTGAAGTTCAGATGATGATGTTGCATCTGAGTTGACAGTGTCTAGTTTATTTTGACCAACTCGATAGACCTTAAAAGACTGACCTAAGGGGGCTCGGGGGCTCATCAATAGATGGCCTTTCCTACGTAGCAATGTGCAAAGACCTCATAGTTCAACATGACCATTGAATTTGTTTCAATGAAAAAGGACTAAATCATGATTTCATTTGAAAACACCTAAAGGACTAACCTAATGCATTGGGGGCACATTGATAGGTGGCCTTGCCTATGTCTAATCATAGAGGTAACATAGTTCGACAATGACAAAGATTGACACGACTAACTCTGACTCTATTTTTTGGATTTTGAAAGTTATGTGGATTTTTTTGGGTTTGTCACATGTTCTAATTTTTTTTGGATTTTGAAGTTTTATCTTTTTTGTCTTTTTTATTAGTTCAAGGGTAAAATGCTTTGACTGAGCTATGAATGGAATAACAAACCATTCAACAATACTCACCCAATGGGGTTTGAACCCGGTGGCAAGAACAATAGTGCCACCTATAAACCATCACACCATGCCAATATCGCATATTTTTGTCTTTTAGAATGTTGTGATTTTTGGTTTTTGAAGTTTTATGATGCTTTTTGGATTTTTTGTTTATGATTTTTTTTGGATTTTCAACGTTTTTATTTTTTTGGATTTTTAAAGTTTTTGGATTTTTGTAGATTTTCAAATGTTTTAATTTTTTTTGTCCTTTTGGTGAATATTTGATTTTTTTGTGTTTTGTTGTTTTATGAGGATCATGACAAATTCATGTTAATGGTGCACAAAAATCCAATGAAAAACGTGATCTTGTCCCTAGTCAAGTTGAATACCAATTGATAGGTGATGACGATGACGATGTTGTTTGACATGGGAAGGACACATCCCAAAACAATGTGAGGATAATGATAATGTGACCAAAGGATCAAGATTTGTAGCAAGGCTAGAAATAAGGCCAAGGATTTTTTTGAATGATGTAAGAGGTTGCATAGCAAGATTGTATGGGTTAATCTTATTGCATTTTGAATGAATTCTTTAGGACTAGATGGGATGATGGAAGGATGTTGGATAAGTGGATTAGAATCCTTAAACCAATGACAAGGGAAAGCCAATTCCAACAATAGGTATGGAAGGATAATGGATTGATTTTGGTAAAAGATAGGAGACATGAGGATTACCTTATGGTCTCCAAGGACTATGTCACATAGGATAATTTGTTTTCTCTAAGGTATAGGTTTGGAAAATGCTATGAAGGTTATGACATGATATTTCATGGATAGTGTACGACCAAAGAATAGAAATGTCAAGAGTTTTCCCATAGCATGATTTATGTTTGTAGCCCATTCCTTATCAAGATCAAAGTAGGTGGGAAAATGGATGGAAATGATAGGGCTTAGATGGATAGATGGAAATGTCATAAGAAATTTCATGCAACGGGTATGGGAGATGAGAAAAATTGCCCTCAAGTGTAATAGTCCACATAGATAATTTCTTTTAGACATGACACCTATTTTTCAAGTTTTCATTATGGTACTTATCCAAAGAGCCATAAGAATGGTTTTCACTATTGGATGAATTTTTTTTCTCTTTACTTTTTTCTTGACCTTTTTTTTTTTTTAAGTGTCACCAAGACACCCATTTGCTAGGCTTTCATCATGGTGACGATTTATTATTATTATTATTATTATTGTATTTTTAGTATGTTTGGATGGCCTTGATGCTTTAGATGATCACTGATTGTTCTGAGTCCACTAATGGTGTTGATGTAGAGACTAGGGCTATGATATGACAATAATGACCTTTATGAAGTAGTTTCCTTGTCATGATCATAGCTCTTACATACAACTGATTGATTTCATTGTGATCCTTGTTGATACTAGAGTTGGCCTTATCAGAATACGTACATTATGATAGAGTGCCATGAGAGTCCTTATGATAAATATTTTCTGCCATGGTACAATGAATTTGTGAAGTAGGACTTTTGGAATGATGGCTGATGGTAGATGTGGAAGGATTATTTGGAAGTTTGGATGAATCACTTTTTATTTTCCAAACTTGGGATGTTGGATGATGGAGTTTGGAATTTTAATTGGGATAGCATTTGGAACCAACACTTTTATATGCCTTGCTTGATGATCATTTTTGAAGGAGGCGGACATTTATTATATGTGGGGGTACTATTTTCTTATGGCTCCACATTTTGATTGACTTTTACTTTTGAACTATTTTCTTTGCTTGATCCATTTTTCTTTGGGATCCATTTTAACTTCTTTTGTTTACTTGGATTTTTGTTTGATTCAATATCCTTTGACATTTGATTTTGAACTTTAGGCTTGTAATAATTTTCTTTTTTTTGGTTCCAAATGGAAGGTTTATTCATGTTGGAATGATGGTTTATGGTGTGGATAGAAGGAGTGTTGGTAGCAACCTTATGGTAAGGACTACTCATAGACCCCATTTTGATGTTTGTATCAAATAAAGTTGCTCCCAATATTGAGGAGGTACCACTAACATTATTTGATTCTTTGAATGAAGAATAGCCAAGAACTTAATGTCTAGGATTTTCATAAAACTGTATGGGTTCTCGAATGCCTTGCTCATGTCGGCCTAGTCCTTTTCCTTCATATTGCATGATCTAACAAATTTTGTTTGCAATGGGGTATTTCTTATTTTGAAAACAAGATGATAACCCATCATTGTGTGTGTGGACATCATTACTCGGTATTTTCTCATTTGTAAGAAAGCCTTCTTTGACAAAGATAGATGATCCTAGTTGATAAGATATTTTAGCTTCATTGACATGTTGGATATATTTTTGATTGATATCTTTGGTCTGATTTTATGAAAAAAATTGGATTCTAATAGTTCTTCAAAAGATATCAGTGCTTCTAAGTCAATGTAGAAACCTTCCTTATGGTCATTATCATAAATTCCAATGAATTCAGCTATAGCTTGATCATTTGCAAATATGTCTAGAGTAGAAGACTCTTGTTCTAGAGGAAGATCATCTATGTGTCCCATGGAGGCAAGTGTCTCATTTTGGGAAATGGATGTGCTTGGAGTTTGGATAAGATCGACTTTAAATTTGTGATCATGAATGGCATAAAGGTTGATGAGTGTACCGTTTTGGATGTCTTGATCAAGAGTAGGATCTTGATAAAAAAATAGGAGTATCTTGGACGACATGATTGAGAATATAATCTTGATCAAGGATAGGTGTATTTTGGATGCCATGATTATCTAGGACTTCTTGAATGGACTTAAGGATGGGATCATGGGATGGACTACTTCAATATCAACATGAAGGTGAAGTTATGATGTCATGCTTTGGGTTTTCCTATTGACATGTATCCTCAAGTTTAGGAAACAAAATGTGAATTTGGACAAGGATACAATTTTCATGACTAAATGTGTATTGAGATGCAGTGGGGTGAAATCGCAATACTGTGTCTCACTTTTTTCCCAAGATGGACATTTACATCAATATTTTTAACTAAATCTTCATCTTATGAGATCTATAGTAGCTAAAATGTTAATAATTTGAAGATGATGTGAACTAGTGATTTATGAAAATTTGTGTAGATTTTGAATTTTTTTTTTCAAATTTTCTGAAATAAATCGTGAATCTTTCAACATCTCCTTTAATAATTAGTTTTAAATAGAAAACAATATTTTTAGAAAGTAATGGTTGTGTTGTACAACATAACTTTTTTTCTATAAAGGAATAAGTTCTAATTTTTGAAATATAGATTGTCAATATCAATATCTAGGGAAAGGATTTTTTCATAATTTTTTGTTGAATTTTTTTTTTTAAATTAATTTTTGAAGTCATTATAACTATAATTTGGACATACATGTGTGTCATACAACCTAACTTTTGTGTAGATATCAAAATCCAAATTTCTTCCTTGGGTTAAAGCAAGGACATCAATACCTAGGGAAAGGGTATTTTTAAAAAAAAATTTACAATGGTTTACTATTTTTCCACCTCTGCATAACAAAGAGCTTGATGTTCAGAGAAAAACCTATGTTTAGTAAAAATTGAAAATTAAATACATGATAAAATGAAAATATATAAAATCTATACCTATTGGAAATCTTGTTTTGAGGGCTACAATCTTGCAAAATATAAATTTTAAATGACGTTATTTAATCCCTCAAAAGGTAAATAAAAAGTGGTTTTCTGGCAATATTTTGATATGGGTGAAGGAGACTCCATTGTGGGTATGATTTAATACTAGAGGAGTTCTATCCAATGGGGTTTTATCTAAGGGGGTCTTATCTATCCCTCTTATATTAAAACCATTTAGATGAAGCCTCTCAAGGGTTAAATCATTAATTTTTCTAGCAATAGTGATTTTAGGAAAAAATTAGCACATCCCAAAACTGAGACACACTATTGTGCAACACTTAGTGTGTTGGAATGAATTAGTGGATGAAGAACTAGGATAGGATGTAGCGGCTTGGAATGGACAAGTGGAAGGTTGGTTTCCCTTGTCAAGGTTAGGATAAGGGTGATTAATGAATGTTTGTTGTAGATTAATGGCATGGATTGTGCTAAGGGACTCTTGATAATGAGGGTAGACAGATGGAGGACTATAGTTTATGAGTTGTTGATAAGAGGGATAGATCGGTGGTTGACTATGGGTTTTAGGTGATTGAGATAGAGAATTAATCCATTGTCTCTTGAATTATATGGCTTGTTGGGTTTGACCATTGTGGATTAATTGGTATTCAACATGATTAGCAAGCATATCAAGGTGAAGGGAAGACATGGTGGTGGATGGTATGACAAAAAGTGGAGTATGACTAAGATATGTGATATGATTTCTAAGGTAAAGAAAATGAAATGGAAGGTATGCACCTATGCCTAACGTATGCAACTTAAGCTATGTTTTTGGGTTTTTGAATATATAGGGATGCCTAATAATGATACCTAGATTAAGAGTCAAGGTGACAATAGTCTATGACTAAGGTATGAAAAGTGTGGAATGAAGGGATGGAATAGTATGACCTAGTATGAAGGCTAAAACCTCTGGTAAGCCTAAGATATGGTTGCTAATAAAACTAAGATAAGTATAGCAACTAATCTAATTATCAATGACCTTGGGTGAAATAAAGACTAATATGATGTGTTGACAAGGTGGTCTCAAACTGGACTGATGAGTTGAGGAACCAACCTAAATGACGAGGACTAGGATGACTATTGTCTAAAAGATAAGGTCAAGAAAATAAAGAAAATATACAAGAGTGAATAGAGTAAGGGGGATCTCACCAAGGAATTCATTCACCAACTGATCCCCCGAGAAGCACATACTCATACAAATAGAAAGAGAGGAGAATATTGGGTAGCTACATAGGGGTCTACCTCAGTCAAACCCCCATTTAGGTGTTCCCACCTCCATGGAAAAATAAGGAAATGAGGTAAAGGAAATAATGTAGTAAAGAGCATAGAAGCACTACAAAATAGTGTTATGCTACTCAACCAAGTGATAGAGGAGAGGAGAGGGAAACTTAACACCTCCTCCCAAAGCACTCAGGGTTGCTTGGGGGATAAAATGAGAGTACTTGAGCCTTTTCTGCAATGTTGTGGTCCCAAACTTGCTCTATCGACATGATGAAGTGGAGCTTTTACTGCTATGGAATGAAAAAAAAATTCTTGAAGCTTGAAGTGGATGCAAAAGAGTGTGTTGAGTGAGCTCAATGCTTGGAAGAAGATGTGAAGAAGCCTTCCTTGAAGGAATGAAGAGAGAATTTGAAGGAAGAAGGAAGAAAATGGCCATATTCAGGTCAGTCAGCCAAAGGGGGCATTACAACTTGACTCCCAATGAGAAGTGTAATGCCTCTGCAAGTTCAGCTATAGGAATCTACCAGGGATGTAAGCGTGTCACACGAATGTTTGTGCACCGAGCGGGCATCCCCAATAGAAACACCTCCACTAATGCTCAAAATAGGCACCAAGTGGGATGCAAGTAGTAGGCTTAGGTGGAATTAAGCCTTTGAACTTGGTTTTCTAAGGTGGATAAAGAAAAAAAGGGGATTTGCACATGGGGTGAAAATTCACTCTTATACATTTTCCCCCCACTTTAGTGAGCACAAATACTGATGAGTGCTCAGTAAAGTAAATCAAGAAAGAGGTAAAGTTTAGAAATGTATACATAAATCATCGAGGAAGTAGACCATGATCTATTGAACCTGAAGGTGTAGGGAAAGCAAAGGACTTCATAGCTGCTTGGAACTATGAAGTTGGAAAAACAAAGCATCGTACAGGCTTGTGGACCTACAAGGAGGCAACCCCCAAGATCTCTCTCATGAAGTAAGCCCCATGAAGTAAGTTCCTTACAGGCCCATTGACCTGTAAGGAAGGTATCCCCCAAAAACTCTAGTATGGAGGAAACCCCAAGTAAGTGGACTCTACAGAGTCAAGAAGTGGTCAATTAGGCAAGTAAGCGGATAGTCATGTGGACCATCGATGATTTGTAAGTATTTCAAAGGGGTCCCTCAGGAACCCTTCAAAACCAGAGGGGTCCACTCAATGGATGCATTTTTGGAAAGGTGAGGTCTAGTTAGGTTGCCCCCAAGCTAGACACAAAAATGTGAGATGGGTCTAGTCGGGCTGCCCCCAATCTAGATGTGAAAAGGGGAAGTGAATAAGTCTAGCTAGGCTGCCCCAGGCTAGACATGAAGGAATCCATTCAAAGTAAATACTTTCAAAGGATGGTCCCTTGGGAACTCATCGTGAAGAAAGGGGAGTCCACTCAAGGGACACACAATTCGAAAGATGATGTTCTTTTCTTAGAGTGTTCTGTCATCAAGGAATCCTTTTGAAAGATGTTGACTTCTTGAAGGAAGGATATTCCCCCACGTGAGGGGAAGATCAAAGATGTTCCCAATTTGGAGGAAGGTCTTCAAGTCCTTTCTTTACGAACCCATGATGAAGGAAACACATTCTGTAAGGGTTGCAAGTTGAGAATGCAATTCTAAGGAAAAGTTTGTGAAGACTTTCAAGAAAAGATTCATTGGCAATGAATTCATTTTTTGAAAATCAGAGTGTTAAAGAAAGACATTGTCACACGAGTGTATAAAGAAAGTGTTAAAGAAAAAGGTAAAGTTAAAGCACACGAGTGTATAAAAATAAAGGACATAGGGGGATCTAGTTTAATGGGGTTAGATTTGTCTAAGCTCATATAAATATTAGATAACCATAGTGCAAGGAAAAAGATCATCAATCCCCAACCAGATCAAGAAGAATGCACAAGAAGACAAAGTAAAATAAAAAATTGGGTCAACATGTAAGGGGAGCCTAAATGCCCCCAACACTTTGCATGATCCCCACTTTAGCAAAAATCAAGCACAAACACAAAATAATGATGATACAAATAGAAGAAGGTCTACGACACAAAAACCATACCTATATCCAAGCACCAACAAGGGTGATGAGGGTCATCTAGACACACATGGCACGAGTACGGGGGAACATGTCACAAAACATGCACACACACACATAAGATCAAGAAAAAGGGACCTCCTCCTAACATTGATCAGCCAAGAGGTTGTCCACTTCCCAATCTAAATCCTCATAAGGGGAAGGAGGAGCATATGGCCCTCCCACAACAAGGGCTAAGGAAGAATCCCTCGCAAGGTCTTCTTCACTGAGCTCTTGTGGAGCTAAGGTCAATGATTTTGTGAAGATCACTGACAAGGCCGGGACCTCATCTATAGAATTAAACATGCACCTAATAGGATCACCATACCTAATTTCAGCAGATGACATAGGTTGTGCCTGAGGTTCACCGCTAAGCTCATTGAATGTCTTGGGTGTGGTGACGAACTCAGGGGAGGTTGGGACTGGTTTTGTTATTAGGATAGAACAAGTCAATGGAGGGCCAAAGTGTGGAGAAGGCTCCTCCTACACCCTTCATTGCTGGAGGGACCATCCTTCATCTCCTATTTCATCAGAGGAGATGAAATCCCCATGGATGAGGCTAGAGGCATGGAGGAAGAGAACGAAAGAACTGCAGTGGATACAACCAAAGTATTAATCATATCCATGGGCTTTGGGAAAGGCTAGATATCTGGAGTATACATCAACAAATGTGGCTCCACCAAAGGAGTGATGAACACCTATACCAATTTAGGATTAGGCACATTCGTACTCGCAATGAGCTAGAAACAGTATGGAGCAAGATTGAAGGGAACCATAAGGAAGGGAGGAAGGAGACACTATAGGAGGTCCTAAAGCAAGGGTGATCATTTCTTCCTCATTTCTCTACAAGGTGGCCTACTCAGCCAAGAGATCCTTTCACTGGCATTTACATTCATGTGCAAGGAGGTTTCTATGGCTCTTGGAGTTTGAGGCCAAAGTTTGTGATGGAACAAAATGTTCCTGCTCAACCATGGGGATGTCCATTATGGCCATTTCTGGTGAAGGGACAAGTTCTTGCATGGGAGAAAGAGGAATGGGTAGGGAAGTGACAAGAGGAGTCAAATCAAGAGCCTCAACAGCGGGCCTCTTTCCACCCATTGCCTCAAGAGTAGGGGTGGTAGGAGGCTCATGGGTTGAATTCTCTACGAGAACCTTTATTTCTACCATATAAATAATACCACAATCTGGGGTATCCATTAGGGAGGTCTGTGATCCTGAGCTTGGGCCTACACCAAGGGGGAATCATCAGACTCAGTGGGTAGCCACCAGGCTGGATCATCCAATACTCTTCCCAAGAAGGAGGAGAGGACGAGGTAGACCAAGAGGAGGTAGCCTTCTCTTTACCTTTATGGGAAGGAGAGGGAGCCAGTGTGTACTTCTCCTTTCCTTTTTGGGAAGAGGGAGCAGTTGGTACAGGCTTCTCCTTCTCTTCTCAAGAAGAGGAGGTAACTAATTGCTCTGTCATGAGAAGAGTTAGCTTTGGCTCCCCTTTTCCCCTAGCTTTGTACTTTACATAATTCTTGTAAATTAGGTCTATTCTTGAAGGAAGTAGATCGATTGGGGAGGGCCAAAACTGATCCAACAAATATCCACCATGGGACACCAAGGGCTAGTATCTAGTGCCATGCACTATGTGCACAACACCCTCATGGGAGATCTTTAAATACTTGTGAATAACGGAGGTGATTCCATTCATAAAGGTGAGCCAGGGTATGATTAGCTTCAACTTGAACATATCTAACTCTAGGATAACATCAAAGCCTATTTTGATAGCCCTAAGTCCAACCAAGATGGACAAATTGATCGATCCATAAGGTTTAAGGAACATACCATCGTGTGTACCGATGGTAGATTTTGTTCATATTTTTCCTTTTGTAATAAATTCAATACTAATGTCTCCTCAGTGATAATATTCATGTAGCTCATAGGGTCTATCAAGACTCATGTCACAATGTTACCATTGACACAAGCGGGAATGTAGAGAGGTCAAGGTTTGTTTCTTAAAGGTAAATCATATGATCTAAATGTAATGTCCAGCAAACAGGGTGCGGGTGGAATAGTGGAAGTTACCATGACCATATTGACATAGGCCTCGGGTTAGGTAACAGAGTCAGTGGGATCAATAATCATGCTAGTAGAGTGTGACGGAAATGGATCTGTGTATATCTATAGTTCACTATTAGCTTTTTCCACTAATTTGTTAGCATTTGGTTTACTCACATCGAGACAAATGGTACCATCTTCAATGTGGTCTTGTATTTCATGACATAGCCACATACAGCATTTGATATCATGTCCATTTACATGATGGTACTGACAATAGGTGCTCCCATCATACCAATTAGGCTAGGGTACTATAATAGTATTAGGAGTCGGTAAAGTTATGATTTTATCCTTCAACAGTTTTTGTAATACAAAAGTATAAGATTTTGATAACTTTGTCAACTTCCAGTTGCGTTTGAGTTCATTGTCATCAGCAATAGCTACTACATTCACAATGGATTTACCTTTCCCAGAGATTGATACAATGGACTTCCCCTCAAAATGGGAGCATGAGGAGGATCCCCAAAACTAAGAAACCATCTATTGGTATTCTCATAAGGCTACACACAAGTGCACAAAAGAAGGGTATTTCATAAGGGAAAACTTTTCTTGCCAAGGCCTTTGTAATTTTTCTATGAATACCTTTTGCACGTTAGAATCAGGTAGCTAATATGAAATTTGTGAAAGGAGCACTTGATCTAACATGCTATGAAATCAGTGATCCTTTCATTATCTCCTTGTTTACATCGGATGAGATCTGTAAAGGTCATCTTTGGCCTGATGTTTTCTTGGAACTGTCTAATGAATTGGTTTACCAATTGATCAAATGAAAAAATAGAGTTTTCATTCAAGGAACAGTACCACTCGAATGTTGTATCCTTGAGAGATCGAGGAAACAATTTAGCCATCAATGCATTGTGATGGAAGAAGTTAGCACAAAGGGTGTTAAAGGCAGACACATGTGTCTTTGGATCTCCCTTACCACCATACTTCTCAAATTTATGGATCTCCATTCCTTGAGGGAAAGGAGTGCTCAAGATGGCAACCGACAATGGGCTATGTCGAAAGAAGGGCTGGAAGATAGGCTGGGAAAAGTCTTGGGGAATACTTGCCAACTAGCTCTATATATTACCCATATTCTGAAGGAGAATGTTTAGAATAGGGTCATTATAAGATACAGAACTAGAGGGACCTCCTCCAAACTCACCTCCAAGGCCTCCTCCAAAGCCACCACCAAGGTGACCTCTCCTCCAAAGCCACCACCAAGGTGACCTCTGCCAAAACCACCACCAAAGCCACTACCACAAGTAGGGCCTTCCCCAGAATGACTACCGTGACCTCCATCAGACCCACCTCTACTGGCACCACCTCTGCTATTGAATCCACCACCACTACCAAAGCCCCCACCACTCATCCCACCAAAGCCTCCACCACTACAAGTGACAAGAGGGGTGAAGCTAAATCCCAAGGGGACCCTATTAACTTTGATAATTTTGGCTTGTTTAAAAATGGAAGGGATACTGATAGAAGGAACTACATCAATCATATAGATGGATATGGGAGGCATTGATACTCCTAATTGTCATTCATGTTCTTTGAAAGTGACTCCTTGTGCAAATCTAGGGTTGTTTGAAGGAGTACATGCTTTAGCAAGACCAAGGAGGCTAGTTAGAAATACAATTCATGTTTGATCTTTACTCATCATATGTTTTAATTCACTAACAACCCGAGTGACTCTAGCCATCTTCGAGTTTCTTTCCAAGTTGTTTTCTAAGTTTCCTAATCCCTTAGTAAGGGTGGCAATGTATTATGTAGGAATTTGGATGGCCTCATGCTCATCCACCAATGATGGCATAGGAGATGCAAGGGGAGTGGGAACGTGATCAATTTAGTCAATGAATCCCATCTCATTCCTTGATAAATGATCCTATGCAGCCAAACTATCAATGGGAGTGGACAAAAGGCATGTAGAGAGACTAATCAATACCTTCGTACTTTCCATAAGAAGGTGTTGTATACTTGTCCTAATGATATACCCAGAATTTGTGGACTCAGTTGTGATGCTCATAAACCTTCACAACACTTAGAAACACAATAGTCACTATAGGGACTTAACTCTCCTCTACATGAATAGCCTTTTGTGACTTTGCAGAGACACTGTTACATTGAACAACAAGCGCATCCAGCTTATATAGAGTACCTATTTAGGAACCCCTAGCTAGCACCATCGAACCTCTAGTCATTTTACATCCATTTCTTAAGAATGAGACTTGTACTAGAACATCATTTAGCATACTTAAAAAAACTAAGTTCCAAGCCAGACCTGGTATATGCATTATGCCATCAATTCCCTTAATTCTTCCATTCGAAAACTGAATTCTAACTTTTCCATGGCCTATAATTTACAAAGATGAATCACTTACTAAATATAGCTTTCCACCATTATATTTTCATACTTTGTAACCAGTCTCTATGAAATGTCATGTGGAAAGATGCTTCAGAATCAATCAGCCAAACATCATCTGATACCTAAGTTGCCAAGGCTACAATGAAGGCATCTACATCGCTCTGAGAAGAATCATTTTTGAAAGAGTTCTTCTTCTTCTTTTTCTCCTCTTTGCAATCCTTTTGGACATGACCAGGCTTCCCATAGTTCCAACACTTCAGCTTGCACTTCTTTCTAGGAGATCTTGATCTCCCTTCTTAATTTGATTTGGACTTTTTATCCTTCTCCTTTCCTTTCTCCTTCAATATACCATGAACAACAAGAGCCTCCTTCACCATCTCAGAAGATTTTCTTCTCATCTCTTCTAATAAAAAAATAAACAACCACATCTTCCATCTTGAAATTCATTGTTGTGCTCCCAATTTCCATCACTAAATGGTCCCAAGAATCAAGCAAAGAACACAACAAGAGCATATAGTGATCCTCATCATCTATCTTCACACTCATAGATGTTAACTAAGCAATAATCATGTTAAAAGTATTTAGGTGATCAGCCACACATGCCCCTTCCTCCATCTTCAAAGACTACAACTTCTTCCTTAAGAACAACTTATTCACCAAGGAATTACCCTAATAAATATCTCCAAGCTTCTTCCACAAAGACGATGCATTCTTCTCTTCATGAACATTTAGGAGAACCGATTCTGTTAAACAGAGTCTTATCAACTCTTTTTCTTTTCTATCTGTGAGATCCCAATATTCTTGCTTCATGCCTGAGGATTTCATTCCAGACACAGCAAGCCAAAGATCATGATCAACCAAAAGATCTCCCATTTTGAGTTTCCACAACTCAAAATTGCTACCATTGAATTTCTCAATTTCAATCTTTCCTGATGTACTTGCCAAAGCCATCACAATCTATAATTTAAATTACCAGACTTCTACAAGACTCCAACTAAACAGGATTGACACAAAAAAAACCCAACCTACCCACAAGGATAACACAACTAGCCAGGCTTTGATACCACTTGTAAGGAAAGACTCTAGTGTGGAAAACACTTTCCTAATGTCAATTCATAGGGGAATAATGTAGGAGTACTTTTAATTCCAAATTACAGAACATTAAGATTCATACATAATAGGAAAGAATAGAATAGACAATAATACCAACAGAGAATGGACACCAAATTTTTGTGGGAAAACCCTTTTGGGAGAAAAACCCACCACTAAATAAAGATCATTTTATTCACAGTAAAAAGAGATTATAATAAAGTTATAGAACCCTTCTTCATAGGTATTTTTTCTTTGATATTACACAATAGCTATACAATTGGCCAACCACAGTCAATTGTAGCACTGTTACAATGTTCTTCTAACATACAATACATTCAACCAAGATCAAATTATTTCCTTCTCTCTCAACACACAACATCAACCGGTCCACTATTTTTCTGCTATACAACCTTCGACCCTTCGATTTCCAGGAATTGCCTGCTCAAACCAATTCAGTTCGCTTAAAATCCAAGAAGCTCAACCATCGACATCATCCCACATTGATGCAGAATATTAATAGTCATTAGTTTATAAACAAAATCCCAAAGGCATTAGGTATTCATGAGTTAGTCCTTTTATTATCAACTCACTTGTACATCGCATTTGACTATCGCACAAAAATGTCAATTGTTCCTTGTGGTCTCCACCAAGACACATGTACATCATCTATGCAATTTCAAAGAATCAAGATGGGAATCTACAATATTTGCAACATTTCTCCTGAAAAAGACTTAAATATTAATTCCCAACCTCTAAGTGATCCCCATATTTGTCGGATTGTCACAATTGGAAAAAACAATAACTTTACAACCTAAATAGTACGTTAGGAAATTCTCGAAGACCACGACACTGAAGGAGATTGGCCAATTGGGAAGTTAAGAAACTTTTGAACTATGCGACAAGGTTCTAGAGTTAGAGAAGTCAGCAATCCCATGACTAGCACACTGTCACCCAGTTTCAAAACTTCCAAAATGCTGTGACATAAGTTCCAAGGTTTAGGATTTGGGTGATAGGTCAATAATGAAGACCAACAAAGGGGAAATATGCCAAGTCTTTATCAGATGTTGAAGCTAGCAATTTGAGGCATATTTTCCAACAAGCTCCCGCTTGATGAATACTTATTAGTTTCCTCCAAACTCAAACTTAATGAAGGTCATAGGCCCAAAGGCCCATCAAACTGGCACACCACCTATACTTGTCTATGCTCACTGGTTTCATTAATGCATCTGCAACATTTTCCAAAGTATCTATTTTTTCTAAACAGACTTTTCCATCCTCCACCATATCTCGTACAAAGTGATACTGCACATCAATATGTTTCATCCTAGCATGGAAAGTAGGGTTTTTCGCTAGACAAATAACACTCTGATTGTCACAATAAATTGTAATCTTCCCTGCATCAAACCCAATGTTAGAACACAAATTTTTTGACCAAACTACTTCTTTATAGGCATGCATAGCTACCATGTATTCTACCTCCATAGTGGACAAAGTGACTACAGCCTACCGCTTGCTCATCCAACTAATTACACCACCATTCAACATGAAAATATATCCACTGGTGGATTTTCTATTGTTAATGTCCCCTGCCCAATCAAAATCCGCATACCCACGAATGCTAAGAGTCCTCTATGATATAGATGAGTTACCATGATAACACAAAGTGTATTCTAAAGTTCCCTTCAGATATCTAAACACTCTTCTTATAACATCCCAATGTGTTCTGCCTAGATTTGCCATAAAATGACTAAGTACTCCCATTGCTTGGGCAATGTCTGGTCTTGTACAGACCATCACATACATTAAACTGCCAACTACACTTGCATAAGGCACTATGGTCATGTCCATCTCAAAAGAAGATTTTGGATAATCTTCAATAGATAGCTTCATTCCCTACAAAACTAGAACAACTAGCTACTTGTAATCAATCATACTAAATCTCTCTAGAATAGTGTTAATATACTTTCTCTAGCTAAGCCAAAGCTTCTTGCTTTTCCTATCCCTGGTTATTTCCATCCCTAGAATATACCTAGCTGGACCAAGATCTTTCATTTTGAACTTTGTAGAAAACTGATATTTTAGATCAAAAATCATAGACTTACTATTCCCTATGAACAACATATCGTCAACATAGAGTGCAATAATAAGAATCCGATCATTTTCAGTTTTGAAGTACACACAATGATCTATTTTTTATCTTACAAAACCCAGTGACAAAACAAATGTGTCAAATTTCTGGTACCACATTCTAGGCGACTGTTTCAAACCATATAGAGATTTTTTTAACTTGCAAACTAGATTTTCTTTACCTTTTACCACAAAGTGCTCAGGCTGGGACATATAAATTTCTTCTTCAAGATCACCATGAAGAAATGTTGTCTTCACATCCATCTATTCAATCTCCAATTCATATGTTGTTGCAAGTGACAAAAGAAATCTGATAGATGTCATCTTAGCTATAGGAGAAAATATAAAATATTTCTCCATAATCAATTCCCTCTACCTGGGAATATCCCTTCACAACCAACCTCGCTTTATACTTTTCAACACTACCATTCAGACCTATTTTCTTTTTAAATACCCATTTGTAGCCAACAACTTTTCTACCTTCAGACAAGGGCACCAAACTCCAAGTGACATTCTTTTCTAATGATGCCATTTCTTCATTCATGGCTTCCAACTAAGAGTTTGAATCAGTCTTCTAATTGCATCTTTAATGGTCCTAGGCTCATCAGTATTAGTAATCAAATCATAGGCACAAGTAGAATCTAACATAGAGAACCCATACCTATCAAGTTATTTCTTCTTATGCATAGACCTCCTCACAGGCTAAGGCTGAGGTTGTGGTTCTTCTTTAGAAATTTCGGAGCTACTTGAACTCTCCTTAGTTTCAGGTACATTATCAATGTGTTGTTCTTCTTTATCTAGAGTTAGAGGTATTTCAACAACATCATTTTCCTCTTTATTTTCTTTCATCCCTAACTATAGATCCACTGAAGAAAGTTCTAGCTCCTAAAATATCACACTTCTATTGTATACAACCTTTTCAGTCATAGGATTCCAAAGCTTGTATCCTTTCACACCAATTTCATAGCCAATAAAAATACATTTAACAACTTTGTTCTCCAATTTAGATCTTTTTACATCTAGAACATAAACATACGCTTTGCAACCAAAGACATGAATCTGTCTCAGAGAGGGATTCTTACCAAACCAAGCTTCCATAGGTGTTTTGTCAACAAGTGTTGATGAAGGAGACTGATTCAAAAAGTAACATGTTGTAGCCAAAATCCTCCCTCCTAAGTTGGCACACTTTCTAGAAGATACAATTGCAAATGTTCTTTTGAAATTTGAACTTCAAGTTGTAATTTTTTGTGCCAAACACCTAAATTTTAATGTTGTTTTGGCCCCAAACTAAAGAGGATCTCTATTTATGGGTGGGTTTCTAATAATTTTGGGTAACTTTTTGGGGACAAGCTCGCATGTTGCGAAAGGGTTATTCTGTAGCTTTCTGTAGCTTGCATGTGTTGTAGAACTTGGGGATTTGAGATCCTCTGCATCTAAGAAGCTCCATTCTCTAAATAATAAAATTATTCTCTTGTTTGTGGGTTATTTTATGTGTCTCGGGTTGCACCCTCATCACATTTACTGGACCAAAAACATTAGATTGAATATAATCCAAAACAATAGAAGATTTGTGATGACTACAGTAAAAAGAAACACAATGATGTTTACCACATATACAATATTCACATAATTCAAATTCAATATTACAATCATCAAGCCCCTCAACCAGGTTGTTATTTTTCAAGACTTTTAAACCTTTTTCACCAATGTGACCAAGCCTTTGATGCCAGAGCATAGTCTCCTTTGCTGGAAGTTTAACCTCCGAAGAATTTTTGTTAGTGTAATTAATATTTAATTACGCTTGCATAAGTTTACTTAGGCATTATTTAATTCCTAGGTTATAGGATCTTATCTTTATCTTATCGAGCTATCTTGTTGCTCAAGATAAGATTAGATTGTTGCATCTTTGCTTTTATAAAGCAAATTATCTCTTGTAATTAATGTCACTTCGAATATATCAAATTGCATGTTTTTATGCAAAGCTCTTACTTTTTCATTTTTCTCTTCTATGGAAGGTCAATTTTTTGGTTTGCAATCAGATCATGGTTTCTAACATGGTATTAGAGCCTCGATTTGCAGCCCTTTCTCAGTTTTTTTGGAGGATTTCATTGCAAAGCTCGTTCGGAGTCCCTCGAGGAATTTATTCCTTGAGTATATTTTTGCAGTGTTTTGGATCAAATTGAGTTTCTCCATTGGATTCAGAGCACTGGAAAAGATTGAGGTTTGATGAAAGTCATTTTTTATTGGAGCCATTTTTAGTTTTGCTTCATAAATCCAACTTCCACTTAGTTGTAGGAAAAACTATTTCTAGGTTTTGTAGCCAGGGTCGAAATCTGATCTGGGTATCTTTCAATTTTTTGATTTCTTTCACGAATCTGAAGAAAACAGCTACACAAAAACTGTTGCGCGTCATTTTTTTCTTTTGGCTAAAGGTTTAAAAAAATTATTTCATCTTCTACTTTTTGGATGAAAAAATAATTTCTGGGTTTTATTTTTAGCTTCAAAAAATTTATGGGTTTCTATTTTTGTCTACTCATTTTAAATAGATTTTTCAAAAATCAAATTTGAAGATTTTCCATTATGGAGGCAGATGTGAACATTGGTTTGTGCATGCACTCATTTTTGTTTTCATGCACTAGGTTTGCATTTTCTCTATAGTTTATGCATGCATTTAGGATGCTCTCCTTTTACAATCGTTGCGTTATTGTAATAAATGAACTGAGATAAAGTTCCATCAATGGGGGTTTCTTGCATAATAATCTGATTAAAGTGTAGTTTTCACTTCGATCTCCATATTCATCTTGTTTTGATGGCAACTTGCATGGGTTATCTAGTCTCCTAGTTTCTTTTGACCACATTTTTTGCTATAACTTGACACATGTTAGATTCATTGATTCACACTTCAGTTGGGAGATTATGTTTCTTCATCCTCATTGGTTCAAATTCTTCTCAGTTTGAGGGCCATGGTTTTATGGTTATTGTTCCATAGTCTATTTTTTGGTACTCCTTCCCATGGAAGAGTTTCAGTCACAGTTTGGCATTGACATCGACATACACGGTTTCTATATTATGTCATCATCTCATCTCCTATTGCTTCATAGATTCCAGGGTTGTTCGAGTTTGTGAGTTTTCGAGTGTTCTGTGGCATCACGTCTGCTATCACATTATCATGATTCCGGTTTGTTGGTGTAATTAATATTTTATTACACTTTGCATAAGTTTACTTAGGATTTATTTAATTCCTAAGTTTTAGGCTTTCATCTTTATCTTATCGAGCTATCTTGTTGCTCAAATTAAGATTAGGTTTAGGCATCTTTGCTTTTATAAAGCAAATCATATCTTGTAATTAATTGAATTCTTGAATATTAATGTTGCACATCTTTTTGCAATAGCTCTTGCTTTTTTGTTTTTCTCTTCTGTGGAAGGATTATTCTGGTTTGCAAATCTGATCTTGGTTTCTAACATGGTATCAGAGCCTCGATTTGTAGCCCCTTCTCAACTTTTTTAGAGGATTTCATTGCAGAGCTCGTTCAGAGTCCCTTGAGGGTTTTATTCCTTGATTATATTTATGCAGCATTTTGGATCAAATTAATTTTCTCCATTGGATTTAGAGCACTGGAAAAGATTGAGGTTTGATGAAAGTCATTTTTTATTGGAGCCATTTTTAGTTTTGCTTCATAAATCCAGCTTCCACTCAGTTGTAGGAAAAAATTTTTTTGGGTTTTGTAGCTAGGGTCAAAATCCGATCTGGATATCTTTTAGTTTTTTGATTTCTTTCATGGATCTGAAGAAAACAACTACACAAAAACTATCGCGCATCATTTTTTTCTCCTAGCTAAAAGGTTTAAAAAATTTATTTCTTCATTTTCTACTTGTTGGATCAAAAAAAGATTTCTGGGTTTTATTTTCAGCTTCAAAAAAATTTTGGGTTTCTGTTTTTGTCTACTCATTATCAACAGATTTTTTAGAAATCAAATTTGAATATTTTTCATCATGGAGGTAGATGTGAACATTGGTTTGTGCATGCACTCATTTTTGTTTTCATGCACTAGGTTTTCATTTTCTCTATAGTTTATGCATATTTTGCATTCTCTCCTTTTACAATCATTGGGTTATTGTAATAAATGAACTGAGATAAAGTTCCATTAAGGGGGGTTTCTTTGCATAATAATCTGATTAGAGTGTGCATGCACTTTGATCTCATCTTGTTTTGATGACAACTTGCATGAGTTATATCTGATTTTTTGTTTTCTTCTAGCTTCTTTCTTGCTTAGCTGGGCACATTGTTGGTTTGCTTCGGTTCACACTTCACATTGGGATTTTATAGTTCTTGATCCACATTGGTTCAGATCTTTCTCATTTGAAGGCCATGGTTTTATGGTTAATGTTCTAGAATCTTGATGGTACTTGTCCTATGGGTAGTTTTAGTTTCAGTTTAACATTGGCTTTGAGACACAACTTCTAGATTTTTCATCATTATGGGTCCATTCATCTTTCATCTACTGTTGCTTACAGATCCCAGGGTTGTCTAGTATGTGAGTTTCCAGCATTCCTTGGCATTGGGTTTGCTATTGCATTTGTGATTCCAATTGGTATCTTGCAAACAGAACTATCTTTCCTTGCTTGCTGGATTTGGGGTTCCAGTGTTGCTTCATCAGAATTCTTCCAGTGCTTCTTCACAGCAATTCATTTCTCTAAAGGGGGGTTTCCCACTGGTTTTTCTCTCTCTTTACATTTGTACATAAGTACCTGATCAGGCCTTGTTGTTGGGACTCATATTTGCATAATAATCTGCTTCTCCCTAAGTTACACTTATGGGGGGGTGTTAGTGTAATTAATATTTAATTACGCTTGCATAAGTTTACTTAGGCATTATTTAATTCCTAGGTTATAGGATCTTATCTTTATCTTATCAAGCTATCTTGTTGCTCAAGATAAGATTAGGTTGTTGCATCTTTTCTTTTATAAAGCAAATTATCTCTTGTAATTAATGTCACTTCGAATATATCAAATTGCATGTTTTTATGCAAAGCTCTTGCTATTTCATTTTTCTCTTCTGTGGAAGGTCATTTTTTTGGTTTACAATCAGATCTTGGTTTCTAACAATTTTCCCCTATAGGGACTTTAGTCTCCTTCTCTACATGAACAAGCTTCTATGACTTTGCAAAGACAGTGTTACATTGAATAGCAAGTTTGTCCAGCTTATACAAAGTACCTATTCAAGAACCCCTAGCCAGCACCATCAAGCCTCTAGTCATTTTACAGCCATTGTTTGAGAATGAAACTTGTACTCCAACATCATTTAGCTTACTTATATAAAGTAAGTTTTGAGCCAAACCTTGTATATGCATTACACCATCAATTCCCTTAATTCTTCCATCGGGAAACTAAATTCTAGTTCTCTTCCACAACCTACAATTTCCAGAGATGAATTGCTTGCTAAATAAACCTTTCCACCATTGCATTTTTCATACTTTGTAAAAAAGTCTCTATGATAATGTCATGTGGAAAGATGTTCCAGAATCAATCAGCCAAACATCATCTAATGCATGAGTTTCCAAGCTTGCAATGAAGGCACTTGCATCACTCTAAGAAGAATCAATATCGAAAGACTTCTTCTTCTTTTTCTCCTCTTTGCAATCCTTTCAAACATGACCAAGATGCCCACAGTTCCAGCACTTCACCTTGGACTTCTTCCCAGGAAGCTTTGATTTTGATTTGTATTTTTTATCCTTATTCTTTCCTTTCTCCTTTGATCTAGCACTAATAGAAACAACCTCCTTCGCCATCTCAGAAAATTTTATTCTTATCTCTTCTGATAAAAAATAAGCAACCACATCTTCCATCTTGAAAGTGGTTTTCGTGCTCCCAATCACCATCACTAAATGATCCTAAGAATCAGGTAAAGAACACAACAAGAGCATACAGTGATCCTCATCATCTATCTTCACATTCATAGATGTTAATTGAGCAATAATTGTGTTAAAAGTATTCAGGTGATAAGCCACAAATTCCCCTTCCTCCATCTTCAAAGAGTACAACTTCTTCCTTAAGAACAACTTATTCACCAAGGACTTACCCTGATAAATATTTCCAAGCCTCTTCCACAACAAAGATGCAGTCTTCTCTTCATGAATGTTCAGGACAACCAAGTCAACTAAACAGAGCCTTATCAACCCTTTTTCTTTTCTATCTGTGAGATCCCAATCTTCTTGATTCATGCCTGAGGATTTCATTCTAGACACAGCAAGCCAAAGATCACAATCAACCAATAGATCTTCCATTTTGAGTTTCCACAACTTAGAATTGTTGCCATTGAATTTCTCAATTTTAATCCTTCCTTATGTGCTTGCCAATGCCATCACAATATGCAATTTAAATTACCATACTTCTACAAGATTCCCACTAAATAGGATTGACACAAAATAAACCCAACCTACCCACAAGGATAACACAATTGGCCAAGCTTTGATACTACTTGTAAGGAAAGACTCTAGTGAAAAAAATGTTTTCCTAATGTCAATTCATAGGGGAATAATGTAGGAGTACTTTTAATTCCAAATTACAGAACATTAAGATTCATACATAATAGGAAAGAACAAAATAGGTAATAATACCAATAGAGAATGGACACCAAATTTATGTGGGAAAACCCTTTCGGGAGAAAAACCCACCACCAAAGAAAGATCACTTTATTCACAGTAAAAAGATATTACAATAAATTTACATAACCCTTCTTCATAGGTATTTGTTCTCTATATTACACAATAGCTATGCAATCGGCCAATCACAATCAATCGTAGCACTGTTACAATGTTCTTCTACCATATAGCACACTCAACTAAGATCAATTAAACTATTTCCTTCTCTCTCAACACACAACATCAACTAGTCTGCCATTTTTCTACTATACAACCTTCGACCCTTTGATTTCTAGGAATTTCCTATTCAAACTGATTTGATTCGCTTAACTACCATGAATCTCAACCATCGACATTATTGCACATTGATGCAGAATATTAATAGTAATTAGTTTATAAATGAAAGCCCAAAGACATTAGGTATCCACAAGTTAGTCCTTTCATTATCAACTCACTTGTACACTGCATTTGACAATCGCACCAAAATTTCAGTTGTTCCTTGTGGTCTCCACCAAGACATGCGTACACCACTTGTGCAATTATGCAGAATCAAGATGGGAATCTACAATATTCGCCACAAGTATCCCAAAAAAGACTTAAATATTAATTCCCAACCTCCAAGTTGTCCCCACATCCATCGGCTTGTCACTCAATTGGAGAAAACAAAAACTTTACAACGTCCACATTAGGCTAGGAAATTCCCGAACACCATGAAACTAAAGGAGATCAGCCAATTGAGAAGTTAAGAAAATTTTGAACTATGTGACAAGGTTCTAGGGTTAGAGAAGTTAGTGATCCCATGACCAACACACTGCTGCCTAGTTTCAAAACTTCTAGAACCCCACGACATATGTTCCAAGGTTCAAGATTTAGGTGATAGGCCGATAATGAAGACCAACAGAGGGGAAATATGCCAAGTCTTTAACAGCTCAGTTCAAGCTAGCAAGTTGAGGCATATTTTCCAACAATTTTCCAACTAGCTCCACACATACTTTCACCTGCACACAAACAAGAAGGGTAAAATTGTTGGGGTTGTATAGGAGCCTACTTTAGTCAAACCATTGTTTTGGTGTTTTCACCTCCATGGACAACCAAATAGCAATAAGATAGAAATATATGATAAAGAAGTAAAGGAAGTAGAGATTTTAATAAACACTACAAAATAGTAAAGAGCTACTCAAACAAATCACAAAGGAGAGGAGCGAAACGTTACCACCTCCACCAAGATCTCACTAGCTAGTGGAGGAGAAAGAGGACTTGGAACAATCACCACAGCCTCGATTGTGATGAAGGGAGGTCTCACAAGACCCCAAGCCCACACTGCAATGGCTTGCTTCACACTTGCTTTGTGTATTTGATGGAGTGTTGTTCCTACAGTGGAGTGTTGAAATGTTTCTTGAGAATGGAGAGAATGCTAGAAAATGGCTTGAGAGTGAGTAAAAGATGGATTGAATTCTTAGAGATCCAAGTGAAGTGAGAATGAATGAATTTGAAGAAGAGGGAAAATTTTGTCATTTTCAGGGTTGGTTGGTTGAAGACAGACATTACAAATCATTCCCAATCAAAAGTGTAATGCCTCTGCCAACTTCAAATGTGGGAATCTATCAGGGACATAAGCGAGTTGCATGAATGTCTGCACACTGCACACATGAACCCAACAAATATCCTCCCACTGACGCAACAAAA
This sequence comes from Sequoia sempervirens, assembly GCA_007258455.2. Taxonomy (NCBI): domain Eukaryota; kingdom Viridiplantae; phylum Streptophyta; class Pinopsida; order Cupressales; family Cupressaceae; genus Sequoia; species Sequoia sempervirens. The sequence continues at coordinate 38,984 of VDFB02090001.1, forward strand.
AAATTCCAAGTGGAAGGAAGATAGTGAGCTAATGTGGAATTTCAACTTCGGATTTGGTTTTCTAAGGTGAGGATGTGTAAAAGAGGAATTTACGTAAGGGGTGCAAATTTGCTCGTATACATTTTTCCCCCACTTTAGCGAGCATGAATACTGATGAGTGCTTCGGTAAAGTAGATCAAATATTTAGTAGGCTTAGAAATGTCTACCTGAACCATTGAGGAAGAAAACCACAATCTAGTGGGCTCGAAAGCATAGGGTAGGCAAAGGACTCCATGGCCCCGTAAAACTATGAAGCTGGGTGCTGCCACAATAATGGGTTACACTTTTTGGGACATCCTGATTTTTGCCTGAAATCACATATTTTTAGAAAATACAATGATTTATGACTTTAAAAGTTCCATTTAAATTATTTTAATTAAAGAGGGATTGATCGAACCCCCTTAGATCAAACCCCCTTGGATAAAACCTTGTTAGATTTAAACCATACCTATAATTGAGTCTCCTCTACACCTATCAAAATACTGATAAAAAATCACTTTTTATTTACCTTTTGAGTGATCAAATGAATTCATTTAAAATCTATGCTTTGTAAGCCTATAGCCCTTATTATAAGTTTCCTAAAAAGTATAATTTTAAATATATTTAATTTGATTATTATATTTATTTCTTGTGAATGTAGGATTTTCAATGAACATCAAGTTCTTTATTTCACACATATGAAAAAATAGAAAAATAGAGAAAAAAAATTCTAAAAAATACATGTGCCCTAGGTATTGATGTCCTTATTCCAACAAAAAGAATAAGTTAATTCAAATGAATTCAAAAAAGTTATGCGTCGAAGTACACCTCTGTCCAAATTATAAACGCTGACTTGGAAAATTAATTAAAAAAATATATGTAACAAAAAAATATGAAAAAATATCCATCCCCTAGATATTGGTGTGAAAAAATTGCATTTTAAAAATCAGAATTGTATCCTAACTATAAAAAAATTTATGTGCGCCAAAGAACATCACTTTTTAAAAATGATGATTAGTAGAAAAATAAGTTATTAAAAATTACATAAAATGATTCACAATTTTTTTTTTATTTTTATTTTTTAAATATAATTAGAATCTACACAAAATATCTAACAAATAACTAGTTTGATTCATCTTCAAAACCTTAATGGTTTAGCTGCTATAGGTGTAAGAAAGTGAATGTCTGGTGAAAAATCTTGATTTTAATGTCAAGTTTGGCCAAAAATTGTAACCCATTATTGTGGGATCACCCAGCTATAGAATAAAAACTTCTTACAGGCCCACAAACCTAAAAAGAGGCAACCCCAATATCTCTGACATGAAGGAAGCCCCTAGAATCAAGCGCCTCACATAGTCGCAGACCTGGAAGGAAGGTGTCCTTCAAGATCTCTCACATGAAGGAAACCCAGAAAAGAGCCTTACAGGCCTATAGACCTACAAGGAAGGTGTCCTCCATGATCTCTCACATGAAGGAAACCCAGAAGAGTACCTTATAGACCTGCAAGGGAGCAACCCCCAAGATCTCTCGCATGGAGGAAACCCAAAGAAGGAGACTCCATAGGGTCGAAAAGCGGCTTTACAGGAACACCTACAAAGTGACATGTTTACCCCTAGATAGAACATTTCTAAAAGCAGTCACACAAGAAAGTAAGCGGACAATCACGTAGACCGTCAACAAGTTGGAAAGCTTTCAAAGGGATCCCTTGGAAACCTGATGTAAAGAAGGGGTCCACTCAAGGGACGCATTGTTTGAAAGTGCAAAAGAGATATTCTTTTCTAAAATCAATTCATCATCAAGAAATCCTTTTGAAAGATGTTCACTTCATCAAAGAATTCAAAAGGAAGAAGCTTTCCCCTTACAAAGGGAATGTCAAAGCTACTCCCACCTCGAAGGAAAGTTCTCAAGTTCTTTCTTTGCGAATCCATGATGAAGGAAACACATTCTATTAGGGGACCAAGTTGAGAATGTGATTCTTGAACAAGTTTGCAAATATTCTCAAGAAAAGATTCATTGGAAATGAATACATTTTCTAAAAATCAAAGTATTATAGAAATGGCATTGTCACACATGGAAGGGAAAACTCAAGCAAAGAAGAGAGAAAGATGAAAAAATGAAAAATAAATGAACACAAACAAAGGGCAGAGGGTTGATCTAATATTTCGGGGTCAAAACTGCTCATATATATATATATAAGTATAATAATAGTATATAAATGAACTCTCATCAACCCCCTACTATATCAGACCATGTGAAGAATGCACAAGAAGACAAATTAAAAATTAAAAAATTGGGTCAACATGGAAGGGAAGCCTAAATGCCCCCAACACTTTACACTATCCCCAATTTGTTGAAAATCAATCACAATGGAAGAACGATGATACAAATAGAAGAAGGTTCATGACATAAAAACCACACCTATATGGACAAGCACCAACAAGGGTGACAAGGGTCATCCAGGAACACATAGCACGATCACAGGGGAACATATCACAATGCACACAAATCTAATCTAAAGATAAAGAAGAGGCCTCCCCCTAACACTCATCAACCAAGAGGTCATTTGCTTCCCAATATAGATCATTATAAGGGGAAGGAGGATGACAGTGCAATGGTGGAATATTAAAGGGAGGATATTTTGGCCCTCCTGCAACAAGGGCTAAGGAAAAAGGCCCCGTAAGGTCTCCTCCACTAGGCTCTTGTGGAGCTATGGTCAGCGACTTTGTGAAGATCGCTGACAAATCCAAAACTTCATCCAAAGATTTAAACATACACTTTGTTGGAGTTCCATTTCATACCTAAATGGACAGAGAGGGTTGTGCCTGAGATTCAACCCTAGGCTCACCGAGTGACTGGAGACTAGTGACGAACTCAAGGGAAGTTGGAGCTAGTTCCGTTACTAGGATGGAACAAGCCAGTGCAAGACCACCCTTCAGAGAAGGTGGGATTTTCGACACCCTCCATTGCTAGAAGGGCCTCCTTCTACCTTTTGCTCTGTCAGGGGATGTGAACTCCCCATAGATAAGGCAAGAGGTGTGGAGGAAGAGGAGGAGAAAACTGTAGCAAATAATACTAAAGTGTTTGGCATATCTACAGGTTTTGAGAAAGGAGGGACATCTGAAAGGGCATCAACAAGATTGGCTCAACTATAGGAGTAATGAACACTTGCATGTTTTTGGGGTCAGGCATACTCACAATAGGAGTTGGAAGCAATATGGAGCTTGGTTGAATGAAAGTAGAGGGGAGGAGAGAGGAGGATGCATCAGGAGGCCCTGAGATAGGGGTAGTCAACTCCTCTTCTTCTGTAAGGTGGTCTGCTTAGTCGTGAGAGCCTTTAATCGGTGCTTGTGCTCATACATAAGGCAATTTTTATGACTCTTCGAGCTAGAGACCGGAGGCTGTGAAGGGATAGAAGGCTCTTGCTCAACCATGGGAGTGTCCACTTCAACCGTTTCCAGCAGAGGGATAGGATCCTGAACATGAGCAAGAGGAAGAAATTGAGAAATGGCAGGGGGAGTTGGATCTAGTGCCTCACCAGTGGGCCTCTTCCCATTTACTACTTTGGGAGAAAAAGTGGTGAGAGGTCACAAAGGTCAAGACATAGAGGATTCCCCATGGGGACCTTTTCCCTTGCCATACAAGTAGTACCAAGGTCCAGGTGGTTTAGTAGGGAGTTCTGATATCCTGATATTATGCTTACACCAAGAAGGTATCATCAGACTCAGTAGATAAAATCCAAGCATATTCATCCAGAATTCTTCTTTAGAAAGAGAAGCAGGAGAGCCATCCCAAGAATGGGGTAGCTTCTCTTTTCCTTTTTAAGAAGGGGAGGCAGTCTGCTGCTATGCTACCAAAAGGGTCAATTTTGACTTTCCCTTGCCCCTAGTCTTATACTTCGCATAGTTCTTATAAAGCAGGTCCATTCTTGGAGGGAGAAAACCAACTAGAGTGGGCCAAAATGATCCAACGAGTAGCCCCCATGGGATACCAATGGCTAGTATCCAATATTGTGCACAACACCTTCGTGGGAGAACTTCAAACATTTATGAATGACGAAGGTGATTTCATTCATGGAAGCTAGCCAAGGTATGCCTAGCTTCATCCTAGATAAATTTGACTCTAGGATAACAACAAAAACTGTGTCTACAACCCTAGGTCCAACTAGGACTGACAAAGTTATTGAGCCATACAACTAAAGAGAAAGACCAACATGTGTACGAATGGACTTAGTTCCTTCATACTCTTTTCTATGTAATGAATTAAGCCACAACATCTCTTCTATAATGAAATCCACTCAGCTCGTGGGATTGACAATGACCATATCATAGTGTTTCCACTGAGGCGAGCGGGAGTGTAGAGGGGAGAAGGATTTTTGTCCATGGGAAAATCATGTGATGTGAACGTCACATCTGGTGAGGTGATCACAGGTTGCATATTAGGAGTAACCGTGACCATGTTAACATACACTTTGGGTCAAGTGGTATAATTAGAGGGATTGACAGCCATGTTGGAAGAGTGTGACGGAAATGGGTCCGTGTATATCTACAACTCAGTACTTTCTTTTGCCACTGATTTGTTTGTATTTTTTTTACTTCCATCAAGAAAAATAGTACCGTCCTCGATGCAATCTCATATCTCAAAATGCAGATGCATATAGTGTATGGTATAATTTTTGTTAACTCGATGGTATTGACAAAAGGTGTTCGGATCATACCAACTAGGGTAAGGTTCCTTGAGAGGTTTAGGGTTCTCCAAAGTTATAGTCTTATCCTTTAACAACTTCTGCAAGATGGAAGAATAAGATTCTGCTAACTTTGTGAACTTTATGTTGTGTCTGAGTCCATTATCATTCGTAACTACTACATTCACACCATGCTTATCTAGAGATTGATATGATGGACTTTCCTTCTAAACAGGAGCATGAGGAGGATCCCTCGAGCTAAACTACCACTTGTTGATACTCTCGTAATGTAGTGCACAAATACGCGAAAGAAGGATATTTCATAAGGGAAAATTTCTCCTGTAAAAATCTTTGCAAGTTCCCTATGAACACCTTCTGCACGTCAGAATCGAGCAGCAGATATGAGATTTGTGAGAAGAGAGCTTGATATCACGCTATGAAATAAGTAATCTTTTCATTATCACCTTGTTTGCATCAGATGAGATCCAAAAAGTTCATCTTCGGCTAGATGTTATCTTGGACATGTCAAAGAAACTAGTTTACAAGTTGATCGAATGAGAAAATAGAGTTATTGGGTAAGGAACAATACCATTTGAATGTTGTATCCTTAAGAGATCGAGGAAATAATTGTGTCATCAATGCATCATGATGGAAGAAATCAATACATAGGGCATTGAAGGAAAACACATGTGTTTGCGGGTCCCCTTTGCTGCCATATTTTTTGAATTTGGGAATTTCCATTCCTTATGGGCAGGGAGTGTTTAAGATTTCCACTGATAATGGACTATGCTAGAAAAAGGTTTGAAATATATGTTGGGTAGAGGCCTAGGAGAGGATTTCTAGTTGGCTTTTCATCTTACCCATATTTTGGAGAAGGATCTATTCAAAATAGGTTCTTGGGATGATAAAGGTCCAATGAGACCTCCTCTAGAACCACCACCATGACCACCGTTGAAGCCACTGCTAGAGCCACCACCACCAAGAGGGCCTCCAGCAGAGCCACCTCCACTTCCAAAGCCACCGCCATGGCCTCCACCAGAATTACCTCTACCAACGCCACCTTCACTACCAAAGCCACCACCACTACCAAAGCCCCCACCACTCAACCCACCAAAACTCCACCACTAGAGGTGACAAGAGGGGTGAAGCTAAACCCTAAGGGTACTCTATTCACTTTGATATTTTTGGATCTCTTAGACATAGAGGGGATGTTGATTGAGGGGACTTCGTCGGCCATGTACACAGACGTGGGAGGCATCAACATTCCTAGCTATCTCTCATGGTATTCAAAAGTGGCCCATTATATAATGTTAGGATTTTTTGGAGGATCACATGCTTCAATCAAACTAGAGATAGTAGCCAAGATTTTTATGCTTGTTTGATCTTTTCCAACCATATACGTTATCTCACTGATAACCAGAGCAGCTCTAGCCAACTTCAGGTCCTTTTCTAAATGATTATCCAAGTCACTTAGTCCTTTGCTAATGGTAGAAATATATTAAGGGATGTGAACGACCTTGAACTCATCTATTGATGATGGTGTAGGAGACACATGATGAGTGGGGTTATGATTGATCTCATCAAAGAATCCTACCTCGCCCCTCAACAACTGCTCCTAGGTAGATAGACCAATGGCAGATCTGATAAAAAGGCCTATAGAGAAACCAGAAGTGACCATCTTCTCCATCAGATGATATTACACACTTTTCTTGATAACATACCTGGAAGTCATGGACTAGGTTGTGATGCTCACAAACCTTCACAACACTCAAGCTTGCAATGGTTGCAAGGTACATGAGAAAAGTCTCAACACCGACTAATAGGGAGATGTTGATTCACATCAGGTTCACCAAAAATGTAAGAGAGGTGGACCAACTACGTCAAGGCTCTAGGTCATGTAGAGCCGAGAGTGGAGGGATACCCTAACTTACCTCACTCTAAAGGGTATCTTGAAATAGGGATCAAGAATGATGAGGACTATAATGTACTTCGATCACTTTGCAAATCCTAAACTTAGGTTTAGGCTAAGCAAGTCAGTTTTTGGAGTCATTACTGGTCCTTAGGTAGTTCTCTATCTGAGGATGGTAGCACAGTTTTGGGACGTCAGTGCAACACACTAGTGTATCTCTGGCATGCTAGTGTCTGTAAGGTCATAAAATAGTGAACAAACTAATAGCCTAGCTGGCTAATCTTGACGATAAAAATAGAATAATAAAATAGGATAGATAAAGCCAAAGATGATAAAGTAGATAGACAAAGGCTAAGGTGATGAAGATGATCTCACAGAAGTGCATGTTTTCCTGCTAGCTCCGCGAGTACTTTCACTTGCACACAAACAAGAAGGGGAAAATTATTAGGGCTGTATAGGGGCCTACCTCAGTCAGACCCTCATTTTGGTGTTTCCACCTCCACGAATAACCAGATAGCAATGAGATAGAAAAATGAAATAAAGAAGTAAAGGAAGTAGAGATCGCAATAAACACTACAAAACAATAGAGAGCTACTCAACCAAATCACAAAGTAGAGGAGAAAAACATTACCACCTCCAACAAGAGCTCACTAGCCAATGGAGGAGAAAGAGGACTTGGAACAATCACCACAACCTCAACTGTGATGAAGGGAGGTCTTGTAAGGCCTCAAGCCTACACTTTAATGGCTTGCTTCACACTTACTTTGTAGAGTTGACAGAGTGTTGTTGCTACAATGGAGTGTTGAAATGTTCCTTGAGAATGGAGAGAATGCTAGAAAAATGCTTGAGAGTGTGAGTGAAAGATGGATTGAACACTTAGAGATCCAAGTGAAGTGAGAATGAATGAATTTGAAGGAGAAGAGGGAAGAATCTACCATTTTTGAGGTTGGTTGGTCGAAGAGGGACATTACAAATCATTCCCAATCAAAAGTGTAACACTCCTGCCAACTTCAGACATTGGAATTTGTAAGGGACATAAGCATGTCACGTGGACATCTATGCGCCGCTCATGTGTCCCTGATAAATATTCTTCCACTGACACAATAGATAGATTCCAAGTGGAAGGAAGGCAGCAAGCTGATGTGGAATTTCGACTTCAGATTTGGTTTTCTAAGGTGACGATGTGCAAAAGGGGAATTTTTGTAAGGAGTGCAAATTCGCTCCTATACAGGATGAATGAAGTGAGCAAGTCCTTGGTCTAAATAGATCTTAATGTCAAGCTTGTTTTGGATGTGTTGGCCTAGTTTGTGTCAAGGTTTGAATGTCGTAAGTTTTAGGTGTGGTATTTGTTTGAGATTTGTTTTGAAAACACACGCAAGACACAATAGACAAAATGTTGTTTATTTGTTGCAATACAAGTGCAAAAGCTAGGTTGGCAGAGACAATATTTGTTGGGTTCCCACTCAGATTTCTCTAGCCACACCTATTCAAAGTGGATGACCTAGGAACTTGGTAGCACTAGCTCCCCTCCATGACACTTGCTTCTTGGGCATACCAAGTTCTGAATTCCCTAAGACCATAAGGATCTCAAGAAATTTTCCATCTCTACAATGAACCATGAAAGTGTGGGACGGCTTTAGAGGTTTGACCTCCTACACTAGTAATTAGAAGGATTTTGGCTTTCTACACAAACGATTCTAGTAAGGACCCATCTGGTTCAGAGGATACTATGATAAACTCCCTCAAGAGGTCTCCCAACCCTTAGAACAAGGGCTTTTTGCATCATAAAGATACTAGGGGAGAGCTATCACATACCACTTCTTGTTGATCACAATTTTCATCGCAACCACACATTTATATAGTGGTTCGGAAGAGGTTGGCTTTAGCCGGTTATCACTTAGGTCATTCCCACGTTTCAAAGTGGGGTGGGAGGCCCTCTAAGGGGTAAACATAGAAATAGATGGATCTGGCTTTTGATCACCGAGTTTGCACAAGGTGAGAGCATACACCTACCATCTTACAAGCACAAAAATAGTGGTTTATTAACCCCCTAGTTAAATCTATGTGAAAAAAAGACAATTGTTCTTTTTAACCACCAACAAAAATGTTTGCAATACTAAAAGACAATCATTTAAAAAAAACAAAAAACAAGTCTTCCAAAAACATCCTACACCAAATGTCATTAGTAGTTTTATGATTTTCAATCTTTGACAAAAATGTGTTTTTTTTTCAAGTCTTAGATAAACGATCAGATGCAAAAGGCCAAATTAACAAAATTAGTCTTGAAATAAAAACTAAACTAAAGAAAACATTAAAATTTACTCTAGCTAAGAAAATTAGTAATAATCTAATCTAATTAATCTAATCTAAATTAAACTAGAAATCTAAATTAAACTAAAAATCTAAATTAAATTAAAAAACTAATTAAAAGAACTAAAATAAAATTAAAAATCTAAATTAAAGATCTAAATTAAATTAAAAATCCAAATTAAAAGTCTAAATTAAATTAAAAAGTTGAATTTAATCTAAATTTAAATCTAACTAAATTAGAAAAATATAAATTTAAAACTAAAGTAGAAAAATCTAAGTCTAAACTAAACTAGAAAAAAAAATTAAATCTCATTAAATTAGAAAGAACTAAATTAAAAATCTAAATTAAAGAAGGCTTGTCGTTACCATGAACACAGAGGTGAAGGAAGACTCGAAGGTGACTGTCATGCGAAGATGGCCATGGAGTCTACTGTCGAGTCTGACACAATATTTTCATAAGCATGCAAGAGCTGTCACTGTAAGAAATTAAATCTCCATAAAATAATTCGTGTCAGGTTCTCCATTTGTATCAAGGTTAGATTTTTCAAGTTTAAAGCATTATTAAATCGATAAACACCAAAACCCCAATCAACCATCAAGAACAATGAAAACATAAAAGCATAAAACAAAATGAAACAATCTCACTCAATCTTTCATGCATCCATTGAATTATCTCCATAACTCTTCTCCATTTTGCTTGAGTATGATAATTGCCCTCAGCTTTTTCTTGAGTATGCAAATAGGCCTATGACAATGACAAAAGAAAAATATTGAAGGTTTTAATCTCACTAGCACAATAGCTACAAATTCAAGATTTTCTAAGATGATAAATGATGATGGTATTTATAAAGAGATGGATGGAAATGGATGGTCGAGATTAGAAGATTTTTATTTTGATCAATGGCCGCAATTAAATGAGATGCGATAAGATAAGATCGAAAGTGAAAGGGAAAAACGAAATTAACTGATTTTTCAACAAAATCAGTTAGTTCAAAAAGGAAAATGCATTTTGAAATAATGGAAACATTATCTCAATGCAAGAGGAAAAAAGTGAGTTAACTTTTTTATTAAATGGAAATTTAATTCAAAAAGTGAGGTTATTTAATTAAATAAAAACTTAATTAATTTGTGTCAGAAGAGGCTAAAATGAATAATTAAATAATTATCATAATTATTTAATTACAGTAGAAAATGATAGATAATTAAATAAATATAGATTTATTTAATTATAGAGGTCGAAGATATTAGTGACGTGATTAAATAAATAATGATTTATTTAATTAATCAAAAGAAAAGATAGAAGGATAAAATGAATTAATTAAATAATTTAGATTATTTAATTAATAGAAGACTTTGCAACGTTAGATAATAATTAAATAATTAAGATTATTTAATTATCAAGGATGATAAAGGGGATTTAATTAATTCACAAACCTAATGATAATTTTTAGGTGTCTACATGTGACGTGGAGTCATTAGTATTAACTAATTGTGTATTAAGTAAGAGAGTATCCACTTCCATGACTAAAGAGAAAATAACTTGAATAAGAGGCAATAGCCAAACCCAAAGTGTTACAAGTAATCGGGTATTCAAGAAATTGTGTTAAACCTATTTCATCTATTAATTCAATATTTGTATGTCATCATATTGTTAATCTTGGGGCAAGCCTTACAAGTATGGAAAAGGGTGATCTAGTGATTGTGTCAAGCCTTTAAGGTCTATGATGTTACTATTATTGTGTTATCACTTTTGTTAAACCTTGATTATGAATGTAACCTTTGAGGTTTAGTGGTCATTACAATTTACATGCTATTGGTGAAATTTGGTCTAACCTAGTATGGGATAGCTCTTAACATGTCACTTGCATGGTATGGATGAAAGCCACATATTCCCTATATAATTTGAGTAGCTCTTGGCATCTATCACCTATTGCTACTAGCATGAGATAGCTAATCAAGATCTCAAGTATCATGTCAAAGTCTTCTTGCATGATGCATATTTTTGGAGCTAACATTGTGATGTAGGTTTCAAGATGAAGTTCAAGCATTCAAGCATCAACTCAAGTCATTAAGATCCAAATCCATTTCAACCATTTCATGCAAGTTTTAGATCTCCATTCAAGGGTTTGGTGAGTTGCAACAAGAAAGTGTTCATTCATCATTCCTTCTTTTTTATCATTGTTTCAATTCAAGGTTTAATTACCAAAATGGGGTTTAACCAAAGAAAACCCCCATTCATAAATAAATAATTAAATATTTTTTCCCCTCTTGTGTATGTGCAAGTTCATAGGTAGAAGAAAAGTTGAAGATCTCAAAAGAGAAAATTTGCAAAGTTGCATTTGTTGTTAATTTCACAAAAAAAATATAGTTTTTCCCCTCTTGTGTATGTGCAAGTTCATAGGTAGAAGAAAAGTTCACACATAAAGTAAATTGCTTGATCTTCCATAGAATTGACTCACCCAAGGGCTGAAAGTTAATTTTATCTTAGAGGATCCCATTTCCTTAATGAAATAGAAAATAGGTAGGTTCATTACACCCCACTTTTCCCTTTCTATTTATAGTAAGTTTGGTGAGACATTCCAAAATTTAGCATAAAACCCTATGTTTTGAACCCCAACCTTATTTTTCTATGTTTCAGGAAGAAACAAATCCATAGGCTGATGAAGCCACTCCATGTCCAACTAAAAGGAGGGAGGATGTAGTCTCAACATGTGTGTCTTTGAAAATTGAGTATGAGTCTCCAAGGTTGAATAAGCCACAACATAATCATGGTCAAAATCAACCAAGGAACATGATAGATCAAGCAAATGAGTAACTCGTGAATTTCAATCTCCCAAGACAATAAAGATAGGATAATAATTATGCGAAAATCTCCATCAAAGAGGAGAGAAACCTCCTCAAGTGTATCATCCAAATCTGCAGTATGAGACTTTGCAAAAAAGTTAGAAATCCCTCTCAAATATTCATCCCAAAAAGCAAGATCTAAAAAACTATGATCATCCTATTGAATATAAGCACATATAGCTGAAGAAGTTGGAGGAGTAGGAAGCTTGGCATTGTTCTCTATAATACCAAGGTGTAGATGACCAAATTTCTCCTCACAAACATGATTTACACTTGATGAATGAGTGTGATATGTAGTCAAAGGAACATTATCTACAACTGAAGAAAAATGTGAAAAGGAATACAAACGAAATGAATGATCAACCATCTTGATAGCAATGATATCCCTAGTCTCCAGGTCCCTTATGTAGACTCCATCAGGAGTAAATTCAACTATCTTACCTTGTCCACTATGAGTAACTTGATAAATAGAAAGGAGATTTGATGTCAAAGAAGGAACACAAAGTAAATCATTAATAGTTCAATCCTCCATATCAATAGAACCTTTCTCACATACCTTCATAAATGTATTGTTACCCATCATGAAGTGAATCACAAGGGACAAACAAAGAGAACATACCCTTAGAAGATGCCATATGATGAGAGGCACCTGAATCTAGAAGCCATTTGCAAGACTGTGGATGTGTGGATGTAGTGAGTGCATGTCCTTTCATCTTGTCTAATCCATGCACCATAGTGGTTGACCCTATTTGTGAAGGTACTAAAGTGGATGTAAAGGATGATCCTAAAGACATAGATGAAGGTAGTTGAATATGATTCTTTTGTAGAAGATATTTTAGCTCATCAATTTTCTTGGCATACCACTAATGCTTGCGATGTCCTAGATTTTTACAATATGCACATATTGGGAAATCCTTCTTTTCCTTCAAGCTAGTGGATTCATCTAGAGGTTTGGGATTTCCCCTTTCTTAAATTTGGTTTCTTCTTCCCTTTTCCTTTGGATTGTTGATTGGATTTTGAATTGATCTTCCCACTTGCATGCATAGTAAGTGCATGAGCTTTGGAATTTTTTAATATACCCATCTTTATGAGCTTATCTTACTCATGTATCAAGGACTCAATAAAGGCATCAAGTGTGGGAATCTTCCAAGTTGCTCCTATTGTAAGCCTAATTGTGTGAAAAGTGGAGACAAATACAACATACTCTGGAGCCAATTTTGACAAAATAGTAAGAATTAATTTGTTTTCTTGTTGGGATTTATGAATTCTACATCCTTTCAACTACAGTAATAAGGCCTAGAACTTTGTGAAAAGGTCTTGAATGTTTTCAATTTTTCTTAGATCTAATGAGTTGAGCTCATTTTTAAGGATGTGACCCCGCATCTCATCTTGCTTCCCCGCATCTCATCTTGCTTCCCAAAAAGAGTCTCCAACATAGTCCAAACCTCATTTGGAGTTTTGCATGCTTCGACATGAAACAACAATTCTAGAGACATGAATAATCATAGAAGCTAAAGGCCTCATCCATGCGGTTGAAATATTTGGATTTTTCAACTACGGAATTTGGTTCAATCTATGTTGCCATGAATATCCATTGTTAGCCTCTACTTCTGAGCTGAAGCAGAATCTTTGGCTTCCATTTGCAATAGTTATATGGCATGAGAATTGTAGAGGTCAAAAATTCCATTGTTTCTAATAGCTCTTATCTTCAATACCTACAAAAAGAGTGTTTATGCTCCTTCATAGTTCCCATGTGCTTTGATACCATGTAAAATTTTAACTTAACGTGCACAACACAGTACAAATCTAGCTGGATAAAGAAAGAACAAAACTTGTAGCTAAAAGAAAAGGAAAAATTTAGAGCAAGAATGAATTAAAACTATATCATTATTCACAATGAAATGCATAAATTTACAAAGATAAAGTCAACGCTAGGAATAAATCAAGGAGGAAAAGTAGGGGCATTTAAGGAAAATGCAGAGAGATTCCTTAGTTAGCTTACAATCAAAAAAAGTAACAACATTTATCCACAAGAAACAATAGTTACCCATACGAAGTTGCTAATTTGCGCTAACAACAATAACAGCATTATCCAAGCTTACAATCAAACTCAGAACACTTGGATACCAGGGATAATGATTCTTCCCTCAATATGAGACTATCTACCTATGAGTATAGTATACGAGTGAGAGGGGTCAATAGTTGTGTGGGCTAACTTTTTCAACATGTAGTGATTGACCAGAATATTGTAGAACCTTCATTTTTAGGCTGTGGTGAGCTATACCTATCTATAATGGACTTTGGAGGTGTGACTCATCGTACAACTTGCCATCGTACATCATGGAAATTATCTAAAGTTTGACTTTGGGTCTACCAAAACTTGATCGCTTGGGATATTTGATGGATTGAACAAAAACCTTTGTTTATAATTATCATATTATTTAAAAATAAGAACTAATATACGGCATTAAATGGACCAAATGCCTATTGGTAACCATATTTGTCTAAATTTTCATATTCAACACAGATCAATAGTTAAATACAAAAAACTATTTATTGTTATAAAAACAACACATAATTATTTAAACTACAACTTATCTTAAAAAAAAAAAAAAAATCTTTTGAAATGAGTATTCAACTGGAGAGCATATTATAAATTTACTGACCAAGAAGATAACAATGAATCGCAACCATTTGTAGATGAGAATTCTCAAGATTTTGCAGATAAAGGAACGATTAGTAAATAAAAACAGAATTTGCTCTTCACTGGCGGTGCCCTAGCCTTCAAACACCCTTATTCCACTCGCCAACTCTGGTGACGAGGCCAAATACTTCTACAAGTCGCACCAACACACCAATCTCCTTTGTTCTTCATTTCCCACACCCCTTCCTCTCACATTTTTTCTTCCAAAACAGCACACTTATCACCAGATTATAGGGTCGTAAGGGTTTATTAGCGACCTGGAGCGCCCATTTTCCACGCAAACTATTAATGGTTGGCAATGCTGTTTTTTGTTTTTTAATCTTCATCCTTTTGTTTTTGTTTTTTCATTCCTCGCGCTTTATTTTCATAATATTTTGATTTTTTAATTTTCTTTTCATTTCTTTCTTATATTTTATTTTTATTGTTTATAATATCCTCTATAAGGTGAGTGTTTACAGAGAGGGAAGAGGTTAGATTAATTATTTGATTGGAGCAGGGTGACTTATCATCGGTCAATGGCATTACTAATAATGAGGGGAAAAAATCAGTTTGGTGGTTTAACTAGTGTGATTGACCTTCTAATTGCTAGACTAGGTTACAAGGTTTAAGTTCCATTTCCAGAATAAGTTGTCAGATCCACCTTTTGTTTCACCCAAAGCACCTACAAAACCCACTCAATACTTGCACACACATCACGACAAATATCAGTATCTAGTTAGTCTGACATATATATCATATATGTATAGATGCAACCATGTGAAAAGTAAAAAATTTAATGGTCATGCACATTACTTTTACTGTAGATCTATTTTGCAATAAAAAAAATTCAATAGATTGCATTGATAAACAATAATAATAATTGTATTCATATAGATTAACCATTAACATAATTCAAAAAATAGTTATTCATATTTTCAAATCAATTTTGACAAAGCCTAACATTACAAAATTTGATCAAAATATTTTAAAACTATTTTTTCAAAAGTTGAAATATTAAACTAGTAAAACCTAACAATTATATTGGTAATCCTACCAAGCAACAAGAACTAATAAAAATCAATTATGAGGAACATTACATCAAATATTGTCTCAATATGAATACCCCAAAATTTGATTGATCTATAGATTTCAATTGTTTCCTTCTCATTTGAAAAAGTTATGTGCTATGTAAAACTATGCATAAGGTAGATTGAGATGGACATTAAGTAGTTACTTTTCATATTGTTGAAATTAGATCACAAAATAAAAGAACTAAACTTGCTTGTGATTATTGAAAAAAAATAAAAATCTAATTTTGAAGACTAGTGGAAATCATCAAATTTAAAACATAATTTATATCAGATGTGATATTCGTTGAATCTAATAATATTTAAATGATTTCAAAATCTTTCTATAAAAAAGTTCTCATATTGCTCCTGCAGAATCACTTACGAACGATTCTCTTAAGCTTCTTTAAAAAACGTCAAAATATGGAATTCTATAGTATCCATTTTAAAATACCATTTCATTTGTCATTCACCCTGTTGTAATTCCTAATGAAAGAACAGATGTATAAGTAATAGTTGTTTAGTGTTCCCTAAGAAAGGGTGAGAAAAATATAACCAGCTTCTCCCATCGCCCAATGCTCCACCTAACATTACCTATTGACATAAACAGTGAACATTAGTATTTCCTTTTTATGTTAGGAACGTACATTTCAAGGACAATTCATTCAATTTGGCTTGAAATTCCTCAACTGTAGCATATTCATTATTATCCACCCATTCCTCAATAGTATTTAGTGCTCTATGGATATCATCTGCAATGCTTGTCTTCATCGTCCCCTTGCTCTTGGCTTCTGTCACCCTACTTTTCATGTTACAAACATAACTCTCCAGAGTGTTTTTGGCCACACGTTTCTTTCCCATTTCCTCATCCTCTTTCCGAAATGTGTCGGCGCCAGCCACCATTCTATCTCTCTCCTCCTTGTCCAGTCTCTCACGCTCATTTAAAATAGTAATCTGATTGTATATCCCTGTTTCCATGTCCTGGGCGGATGCTGTGAGAATTCCCTCATCATCCACTTGAAACCGAACTCTTATATCTGGCACCCCACACCGGGCAGGTAGAATCCCATTCAAGACAAATTCATCCAGCAAATTGTTGTGTTCAGTCAAACCCCTCTCGCCTTCATATATTGGAAGATATACGCTTGTCTGGTTGTCATACGCAGTGGTGACATCGA
>VDFB02090002.1:0-24253 GCA_007258455.2 Sequoia sempervirens
TGAGTGTTTGTATATGATATTTAAAAGAGGGCTATTTCTATTGATTTAAAGTTACCAATCCTCATTCCACAAAATGTTAATAGTAGTTTCTTTCTTACATTTTTCCTTGAAAGTAGTTAACATTTGTTTGAACTTTTCTTTACAAACATGGCTACTGGATTGCATGCAAAGAATTCCCAATCTTGTTAATTGCCTTTGAATTGGCAAGTAGTAGTAGCAAAGTACCATGCTAACACCTCATTCATTTCTTTGGGTACAGGGAGTGGAAAGGAATAAACATGGGTGATGTTAAGTTTCCTGTCCCTTACAAGCAAATAACTACAGATATCAAGGTGAGGCTGATAATTGAACTTCCTCCCAGCTAAGTCAATGAATAATATTGCCTTTTATATGTCTCCTTTTTCAATAAATAAGTTATTCTGAGCTTGAACAGTTCAGAAAAATTACTCATTTGAATCCAAACATTTCAATTTGTTGTTGCAATGGATATGATCTGTTGGAGGTAGAAAACACTACAGCAGGATATGCAATACGTGCACCACAAGAATCTAGAAATTAAAAATGTAGGCCTCAAATGTGAAATTTCTCTCACACAAAATAGGTGTCATGAAATCATATCATGGATTTTATTAGAAACATAAATTGATTAAAGAAGACTCAAATGTGTACAAAAGTGAAGCTTGTATGGCTTTAATTTGGCTGCACAGCCTAAAAATAAAACTCAATTTTAGTGGAACTTATTTGCGCGTCATCCCTGCAAATGTCTATAATGTTCACAAATCCACCCAAGACCAAGTTTATATTGGATTGGAAGCTTCTTGTTTTGTGAGAATGACATCTACTATCTCGTACATTGTTTTGTCTTAATTGTAATGTGCAAGAAATCTATCTCTGTGCAACTATTGCAACCTATACATGATGGTAGGCTCTTGTAAGAATTTCTTTAACAACATTCTTTACTTGATCATACTTCATATAGGATTGCCTATTTACATATTGATCCTAGTTTGTTTGTCTTCCTTCACCTTTTAGTCCTTTGGCAATATAGTCAATCCAATTACCATCAAAAATCAAGCTTATACTTGGAAGACTATGATAGGAGATGAAATTTGAGGTTTTACTCTCAAATGAAATTCTACATTAGCTTTCAAAGCTAGCACTCCTACTTTAAAAGTTTTATCAAAGATATTAGTTTGGATTGAGGTTTGTGAGTTCTTGAGTCTTAAAAATGATACGATGGTTGGACCATTATATTATGAATTTTCGGTCCTTTATAAAGCTAGATATCATGTTTTTTTTTGTTGACATAACTTTATTCTTTAATTACCCTTGATTTTTATGCAAATCCTATAATTCATTGAAGGAACATCCGCTTGAGGCATATTGGATTTCGTGATTTATGTACTTCAACTTTTCTGAGGATAATCTCATTTGACAAACAATTGCTATTTTGTTAGTTAAAGTTTGACTTATGTTACACCTATATTTTTAGTTGAACTAGAAACCATTTATTTCTAAACCAGAAACTCATCTAGAAGTTGTCATAACAATGTCTGGAATTACAATCCTTATGATTTCAAATTTTAAATGTAGATCTTTGTTGCATAATTGTAATTGAATGCACAAAAAATCCTTATGATTTTCAATTTGAAAGCTTTTTTTTTGCACAATTGTAATTGAATGCTTCAACTTGATATTTTGAATGTAAACCTCTCCCCAACTGCAAATATGTGCTTTCTGTTATTTAATTACTGTCTTCTTGCATTTCTAGACCATCTTGAATCACACTCACACCAAGTTTTGAAACAAAGGATTCCTAATTTCCTTCATAGCTCGATAAGATTCATAGCGAGATTGATTGCTAAGTACCAAATGACCTTGCACAAATATATGAAAAAAATAGACTAATTTTTTCTGGTGGAAATGGGGTGGGGCTAGAAATTGCTCCACCTGCTTAATTGTACTTCCTGCCACTTTTGGAGGGAAGTGATGTTTATTTATTAATTTTTTAGTCACATCATGCCATTCCACCACCATCCCACCACCACTCCACCACCAGCCTGCTTCAATTTTGAAATTTCAAAATATTCATGGGACCACCAGATTAAAAAATTCCGCTAAAAAAATAAGCATTTCTAATAGATTTCTGCCCCGATTTTTAGGAAGCCCCCCTCCATGGGAGGAGGTTTAGTCTCCTTAACTTTAAAAGTCCAAAAGATTCCATAATGTAGTGTGCCTTAAAAGCTAAAGTTTGGTGATGCTTTCTTTAAGAAAAGACAAAGTAGGTATTAACAAGAATTCGGGGATACTTTTTGACTTCCTTTCATATGTTCATTCAAAGGAAACCCACCATTCCTTCGTAAGCTACTCTTATATGAAGACGTCATGGTTGGCCACCTCCAATAGAGCGCATTCATACAATAAAAACTTAATTAAAATAAGTTACACGGGTTGAGTATGATAAGTTAATGGATGTGAGTTAATTATGAGAATAAATATGTTAAAATAAAAATGAGATGATTAGGGTTGTGTATTTTATGATGTGAATTTTAATTAATATTTTAGGGTTGTGTATTTTATGATGTGAATTTTAATTAATATTGTATTGTGGTAAAAGATTGTAGATATAAATTTAAGATTAGAAATTAAATAAAAAAGTATAAACAATTAAGAGTTTGAGATATAATTATTATTACAATTTTGTTTGGTGGTTTGATATTGTCTGTATATGTGTGATTTTGTCATGAGCTGTGTCTAATCTTTGGTACTTGTAGAAAGCACTTGCATGGTGTATATATGAGTAAGGAATTCAATTGGTGCTAAGGAGTACCATGGGGCTTGCTATACAAGGTGTTGATGTTCACAAGTTCCTTGCACCTTAGTTAAACTTTGAGATTGAGTTAATGGTAAACGTAAAAGTGATAAAGGGATGGCAATGGATGCTAATATGGCGTGAAAATATGTATCAAAGAGTGTTTTCAAGGAGTACTTTGACAATTAATGTTTCTTAATTGATTGTGGAGAGATGAATTATTACTAATGCTAACAAAGGATGACTAATTACTATTACTTGCAAAAAGAGATGATTTTGATATTTAAAAAAAAATATGTTTTCTAACCAAGTGGTTGCACATCAAATTTGGCTAAGCACAATTGGTGAGGATGATGATATGTTCCTTGATTTCACCATCCTCTGAATTTCACATCCCTAGAGGTGTAATATAAGTGATGACATTGAGATTGCACCCCAAGCAACTTTGGTGGAATGATACCCCTCAATCTTTAGCTCTTAGCTTAATAGGTGTCAATTTAGACTCATGCTCTTGATACCAACAAGTTGTAAAAATAATATGGATTTGATATAAATGTTTCAACAATGTTTTTGATCACTTAGTGATGTGTAAATTTCAGAGTATGATGTTTTTTGATACATGCTACTACATATATAATTTTAAGCATTTGATGCTTAGGCCAAAAAGTAATGACCGAGCCTCAAGATTGTTAACCTTGAAACATGGGAATTCAAAATTTAAAAGCTATGAATGTGATCAAAATTTTTAATCTTGTCCAAGATAAGTAGTTTGCTAAGAATTGGGTTATAAAGGTTTTCAATAGAGAAATGTGGCTTGAAAAAATGATGGATTTAAGGTCTTAGAATAGTGATTTTGTCAACTAGTTGAAATATGTGCTAAAATCATGCATCCAATATATTGGACCAAGGTGATGTAAAATAAGAGCCCGTATAAGTGTTAGGGTATGCACTTTGTCCTTTACATTTTTGTCTCACTTTGGTGTGTGTGTAATAAGTGTGAATACATGCAAATATGAAAATATATAGAAAAATATATTGTGATAAAAGTATATCTTTTTTGGATAGTTGAGCCATTGAAATAAATGTATCACTTGTAAGATTGTACACAAAATAAAAGTAGGATTTGTAGATAATATGCCCTCCTTGAATTGTGTGTACTACTAAGGAGTGAACATAAAATAAGGAGAGAAAGAAAAAATGTTACTAAAAAATGATCATGAAATATGAATTATATATTTTGTAATTTGAAAATTTGAGTGTGAGCATTGAACATGAGGTGGAAATGTAAGGTTGAATATAATGCATACTTAATGTTAATTAATTTTGTAGGTGCCCAATGTGTTGGAAAATGTGTTGAAAAGATGGCCCACTATTTTTATTATAAGAAGATAAAGTATAAGCATAAAATTCATACAAATAACAATAACATCTTTCCCCCTAAGTAGCAAGGTTGAAAGTCAAAGCATGTGATATAGAAAAACATGATAGTAGATAAATATAGCCAAAAACATTAGTGAAACATGTATAAATGCTAACCGAGTTCAAAAATATGTATCATAAGAATACAATTCCCTAATGGTAATGTTGCCTAAGGTCCCATTTGTTGCACATTTGGTGATGGAGTTAGACCATGATCATTGTTGGTGTGAACAAGGTATTTTACTTAATTGGTTCACAACCTCGGTCTTATTCACACTAGTTCACTTAAGTTTAATTAAGATACACATACGATACTTATCACTTTATGTCTCAAGTCATAATATTAAGACACATGCCATAATATTATGTAGTCCTATGTCTCACCTTGACCTATATAACTAAGGGGCTCTCATTTTAGAATCATTCCATGATAATAAATCATATTCATGTATTCATATTGTACATTTCTATCCTTTGATTGAATAACATTATTATTTCATGTTTGATCTCTCTTATGCTTTCATTTAAGCTCCTGGATCTTGGATGGTTATCTCCATAGATAAATATTGCATGATATATAACATCCTATACCAAATCTTACATAGTATTAGAGCTTGTGGGATTACTTCTTGTTAGTCTTATTGAGAGATCTAGGTTTCAAATTTTGGATTATCTTGAAAATTTGAATATATTCTCTTCTCTTGCATCATATGATGACCTAGAGAATTCAAAAACATAGAAATACTAGATTTTAGAGGGTTCCTCTTTGTGGATTTGTATTGTGTAGGTTCATTTTGGAACATGCTAGTGCAAATCTAAGCTCATTATTGAGTTTAGAGTGTTCAAGAAAGTTTAGTCTTTTGATTTGTTTAAATTAGATATTTTAGGCCATATCTACAAGGGTTTGTAGTTGGGAGGTTGTTTCTATATTTAGAAGGTAGCTTTATTTTTGGAGCATTTTGGGTCAAATCTTAGAACCATACAATTGCATACAAAAGGTTGAAGAACCTAAAGATCAACTACCAATTTGTAAATTTTTTAGAGTTCTTTGCTTAGAGCCATTAGAAAAAATATTTCCCTCGATTGTACATATCATATGGAATATTCTACAGTACCCTATGCTAGTGTCATATTGCATATGCACTACATAATCTAGTACAATTCAATTTTTTTTTTTTTTTCAATTTAGTTTTTAGAGATAAAAAAACCTATGACAAGGTACTCTTAGTACCCTATGTGGTTTTTAGTAGGAAAAATCCACCCAATGAGTGTCATGTGGCAATAAGGCCCCTTCAAATCCATGTGCCAACAAATAACAATCAAATAATGATGAATTTCTAGTGATAACTAATGAGTCTTGAACTATGTCTCACAATAGTATTGCTAATAGGACACCAAGTTGTGAATCTCATACAAGTTTCACAAACTCAATGTACACCCAAAATGGAAAGAAGGGTGAAATGCAATGAAGTAACCTAGAATGTAAAGTGCAATGTAAATATGTAAATGCAATTTTTTAGATTCTAAACAAGGTAATTTTTTTATTACTCTATGTAAAACCTTGAAAATGATGTCTTGTAAATGCAAATTTTAATGCACTAAATTCTATCAAATGAAGCTAAATATGATCAATTCCAAGTGACAGTAATTCTGTAAATTGAAACAAAAAATAAAAAAATAGAAAAGTAGAATACATAAACAGATGTTTTAATGACTAGAAATCCAAGAAATGACCTTGATCAGGGACTCATTCACCTAGGGACGAATGGGTCCTAGTTTAGGGTTTTTATTTTTTTTTAAATTTTTTTGAGTTGATTCTAGTGGTTTCTAGATTCTGATTTAAAACAATGAGTTACAATTTGAATTTTCTGTGAAATCAAGGTTGAATGCAAATGCAAATTATGACAAAATGACAAACTAGGAGACCTAATTTGATGTGCAATTTTGATTCAATTTTCAAATGTAGGTGAATGATGATGCAATGCTATGTAAATGATTTGCAAAATGATTGATTTTTTTGTAAGTTTTAGATTTTAAGAGATGCAAAAGTGCAATCCTAAAAACCTAAATGAAATGCAAAGTTAATGCAAGTTAAGCAACCCTAAATGAGATCCAATTCAATGCAATGCAATATAAATGAATGCAAGATCTAGATCTAGGGTGAAAATGGACTCCAAAATTAGAAAAATATAATGATCAAACTCGGGTTCACCAAAATGAAATGATTAAAAATAGGTGTGATGGGTTAATGAACCAATTAGGGACCTATTCTTCCTCAATTCATTAGGAAATGAGATCCACACAATGAAATGACTTACAACCCTTAGGTGAATCAAGTCAAAGTGTGAATCTACAAATTTCCTTTTTTGCAAGGATGGGGGTCCTGATTAAACAACACTTTGGGGAGAAAGATTAAAAATAGAAAATCAAACCCAAAATGCAATCTACAACTTGGATATACTAGATTAAGTTCAATATTGATGGAACTAGAAATTGAAATGTAGATCAAAGGGAGGAAAAATGATGTTTACCAGTCACCAAAAGTGCTTTGCTGAAGTTGATATGGGACTCATTCACCTAGGGGCGAATGGGTCCTGAGTTAGGGTTTATCTACAACTTTAGGGAGCCTTTGCTATAGATCTGAATCTCTCAATTTTCCCAGGTTTTAGGTTTGGAAAGCCATAAATAAATTCTGTAGTTGAGTTTCCATGAGATGACAACTTTTACAACTTTGACAAGTTCTTCAATTTTTCTCTTCAAGAGATCTTCAAGATTTCTTTCACCTAAATCTGCAAACATAAATCAAGAGGGAAAAATATTTTGTTTGCCTTGGTCAAACCCCGTTTTGGTAATCAAACCTTGAAATGAAATGAAATAGCATGAAAGGAATGATGAGTGAACAACTCAATTTCACAACTCACCAAACCCTTGGATGAACCTTGGAATGTAAATCTACAACTTGCATGAAATGGCTTCAATGGATGTGGGTCTTGATCTTGAATATTGACTTGAAATAATGCATTGAATGCTTGAATGGATCATGAAACCTACATCATCATATTAGCTCCAAAAACATGCATGAATCAAGAAGACTTTGACATGATAATTGGATCTTGATTGCTACAAAAAATATTCAATAAATCTACTCTTGAATTCCTTGAATTTCTCTTGAAATACTCCCTTGATCATTAAATTGCTAGCTTGCAAATCTTAGATTTCTTAGATGAAACTTAGTGAAATGACCTTATATTTATAAGTATATAGCATTAATTTCTTGAAATTCAAATAACACAAGCCGACATGTAAACATAAATTTGAATATGTTAAAATACCACCAAAAACATAATTTAAATTTAGGTCCTAGGTCTAAGTGAGGACCCATTCACCCATGGGTGAATGGGTCCTAGGTCACTCACCTAGGACACACGTTGCTCAATGAGAAGTGTTATGTTTAGGAATTAATGAATGTCGGGTTTCCTCTTTGAAAAATTGTGATTAAATAGGCTTGGATTTGAATTAAAGGGGCCAATTAAGGAAAATTAAGCTCAATTAATTAAGGGAGCCCTAAATAAGTGTGAAAGTGTAAAGGGGTACACTTTAGAACACCACAAATAAGGCACAATTAAGTCCATTTTAATTAATAGGTACATAAACTTAATGTGAATACGTAAAATACATATTACAACACTAAATTAAGGCATAATTAAGTTCATTTTAATATTAATTCCAAATTAGGTGCAAAAATGTAAAGGGATACATTTTTCTACACTACAATTGCAATTGTAAACAAATAAATTGTGATAGTAAACAAGTATTTAACATTCAAATGCATTCCAAAAGTATACATGTTGTTGCAAGGAGTGTGCCCTTGGTCTCCTTGTGTTGTGCAGTGCAGCGCTCGGGTTCGTGGCATGGCTTAACTACCTCTCGTGGATTCATTAACTCTGGTAGTTGTATTAGGCATTAACAAGTCGATCTTTTGGTGCAGCGACAACCGTCTGTGTAACAATTGGTATCAGACCTTGGGTCATAGGTTCGAACCCCTCACTTGCATTGGGGGGATTGTTGCAAGGTGTGCGTTCTTGGTCTCCTTGTGTTGTGTGGCATAGCACTCGAGTTCGTGACATAGCTTAACCGCCTCTTGTAGATTCATTAACCTTGGCAGTTGTATTGGGCATTAACAGGTTGATCTTTTGGTGCAACGATAACCGTTTATGCAACACATGCTTGTACTACAATAATGTGGCTTATTACATAATGTGTCCATTGTTTTAAACAACTATGATTTTATTAGAAATATACATGCTAAGTATCACTCTTGAACATCTTTATAAATTATCATTAACATGTTAATAAATTATATTTTACTTTTGAAATTGTTTCTCTTTTATAAAATTAGCAAAATTCTCTTAAATTAATAAACACACAAAATTCTTGAAAAATAATAAAGATATATAAAGATGTTATTAAATGACCAATAAATTTAAATAATTTACAATCCTACCAATCAAGTACTGTCCAAAATAATATGATAAAAAATATAAATATATAATACTTAACAAACATAATTATAAATATTTATACTCATCCACATTATTAACAATATTAAATATTATTAATAATTTAATACTTCCTAAACCTCCTAATTATAATTGCATAAGTTGAAGATGATTTGCAATCACCAACGTGCTCTCTTTAAATAATTCTTCAAACTTTAAAAAGAGACTAAAACATTCTTTAATATTGTGCTAAAGTTTTTGTCAACTTCCAATCTCTCTGTAATAATAGTGTTAATATGTCATTTTAATGCCCAAGTAATGAAATTGACATTCATTGACTATGACATGTAATGTCCAAGATAAAAATGATTTTTTTCTTTAGGAAAATCTTGAGAAGGTAAAGTAGATTGATTTCAATTACTTTTTATATTTATGGGTTACTCTCTTTATATTATTATAAGAATTATAAATATTATACTTTCTCATTAAAAGATATAAATAGTTTAATATTATAATATTTAAGAGGAAAATATATTGTTTATTATATTTTTATCTTCCAAATACCATTGAATTAGTATTATTATTTAAATTTTGGATTATATTTATTGTTGATATTTTGGACAAGTGACATCATTACATCTTATTAGAAGGAATAAAAAGGTTACAAAATTATTTCAAAAGCAAAATTAATGTGGAAGTACATATAAATAATAAAAAGTAAATAAACAATAAAGAATAGAAAGAAAGAAAAAAAGGTAAAACATACTTAAGACTTAAGAAACAAAAAGTAGAGAATGATATTATAAAACAAAAATGGGATAAAAGAGCATAATAATATTAAAATTGGAGAAGTATAAGACTAAACAAGTATATGTAAAGATTGAAGAATGTAAAAAATTACTAGTGTAAAGATAAAGTAATAAAGATACTAGAAATACTCACTTTATATGTTGTTATGTAAAGATTGGTAAAAACAACTTTAATTGCATCGAATGTTTAAAATAAAATTGAAGAGAAAACACTAAAGAGAGAATCATTTGTCATTTCTTTAGGAATTGTCTCTTTTTTGTTTTGTTTCTTGGAACCCTTATCTCTTTATAAATCATGGAATCTTTCTAACTCTTTATCCCTAGATATTGTTACGATAAGAGTATGTTAGTGCTATATGAGGAGTAATAAAGGAATTGACGTTCTCTAGAGAATCCTCCAAGATTAAGATAATTTTTAGCTCAAAGGTTTCTCTTATTGGGGTTCCCTAGAATTATCACAATAGGTGTAAATCTTTGTGAGATTTGGTGATCAATGTGATGGGTAACTTTAACATTTTGCAAGGGAATTCAAAAACCTCATAACTATATCTATAGGTCAAGTGAGTTCCCGCCTTCTTCACCCTTTAGAATCACCCCTTGCTCTCCGTACCAAGCAAACCAACTTTGCTAAGTTGAGTGCCCTAGAGCGAGGGGATAGTTTCAAGACCTCAATAGATATATAACTGCAAACTATTTTCCTTAACTTCATTTTTATAGTCTTGATGGCGATCAAAGTTAATTGTTTAGTTTTTTGAGTAAAGTTTTAGCGTGGCTATATTTCACTTGCTTTCCTTTGGGGTATAATTCAATTCTCCCATAAAAAATGTTATATTTTTTAATTAGTAATAGATTTTTTTAATTAAAAAAAATAGTAATAATAGTTGCATAAATATACACATAAGCTCTTTGCACGTCCTTCCCAGTGAATCTTAATTTTTGTAGTGTTCTTCTCTTGAATAGAGTTAATTATTGAATTTAAAAATATCTAAATTCATTTTTCAAACAAAACCCTCCTTTTTGGATTTATTTCATCAATCGAGTCAATGCCT
The DNA here is from genome assembly GCA_007258455.2 of Sequoia sempervirens. Classification (NCBI taxonomy): domain Eukaryota; kingdom Viridiplantae; phylum Streptophyta; class Pinopsida; order Cupressales; family Cupressaceae; genus Sequoia; species Sequoia sempervirens. The sequence continues at coordinate 10,589 of VDFB02090002.1, forward strand.
TAAATTGTTTAGTATAGTGACTTGTGATCATTATTCGAACTTCATTAACCCATTTAATGGTTGGTAGATTCTACAAAATTTATGAACTTGATATCTATGATATCATGGTATTGAAATGCATAGTTCATCTTACATGATTATCTACACCTTGTGGTAGTGTTATTGCAAATATTTTCTAAGACGACTTATTAACTATGTCTTATTTTCATAATAATAAAAGTCATAAATGTTATCATTGTTAACATCTTATAGAAGACAACGATTTGTTTTACATAGAAAAGACAGATTAATGTATGGGAATGATCTTTTTAATTAAAACAATTTTTTTTTTCTTTCTATTTATTTCTATAACAATTGATAATAACGTTTTCAATTCACACTTAATAAAAAAATTAATATGTTATTTTACCCATACACTCTTTATAAATAATTAATATATTATTTTACCCATACACTTTTTTTTCCATTAATTAATTTTTTCAATAAATATTAAAAGATAGAGATAAATAATTATTGAAATCTGATAAAGATGAAGTATTGCTTTTTAAATGCTGCAACTTGCCATTATCTCACTTTATATCTCGTTGATGTGGACTTATATGGGGACCAAATTTGTTCGGTTTCTTTTCTACTATGGAATAATTTTTTATTATTATTTCGTTTGTTTTGTGTTCAATCAATCGTTTTACACGTTGGAATGGTTTAAGGAAATAATGTAATTTTGAATTAATTTAGGTCCATTTGCATTTTATTGTAAATTATTTATGTTGAATATAAATAATAATATTTTTTTAGTTTTAATTTAATTGACATAAAACAGTAAATAATAATTATATTTGAATAAAATATTTGAGATTGTAATTAAATATAGGATAGATATTTTAAATATATCTATTTAAATGATGTTGGGATAGCTTTTTTGATGTTTATTGCTTTAAATAGATATATTTTATTTGCAATTTTAATAAATGATTTCAATAGTTTTATATGTTATGTTTTCTAAAATATAAAACTTTTTTCATTTATTATTTTTTATTTGAAGAGTTAGTTTTCTATAATTTAGTTGACATAAAATAGTAAATAATAATTATATTTAAATAAAATATTTGAGATTGTAATTATTTATAGGATATATATTTTAAATATATCTATTTAATTGATGTTGGGAGATTTTTTTTATGTTTATTGTTTTAAATAGATATATTTAAAATATATTTTATTTGCAATTTTAATAAATTATTTCAATTTTTTAAGATATAAAACTTTTCCAATTATTATTTTTCATTTGAAGAGTTAGTTTTCTATAATTTTGAAAAAATTAAATGAAATTAAAACAAATTATTTGCTTCATATGTTTAGCTATTTTTGAAATAATATATTTATTAATTTAAACTACTACAAATACACATGTAAATAACTAAATAAATTAAAAAAGTCACAAATCTATTTATGTTATTTTGGAATTAATTTCGTTTCATGAATATAATACATTTATAAAATCATTTATCAAGGTCATGATAATAAAGGAGAGAAAGGACAATACAAGTGCCATGCATCATAGGCAAATATTGGAAGTCATGCTTGATTGTCTTTTTTCTACCATAGAATTTTGAGGTTTGCTTATAACTTAGCTTGCCCTATTGGACCACAACACACCCCTTGAAACCCTAATTATATATACTAAAACAAATTATATTTGATGAATTTTTCCAAAATTTAATATCAAAATGAACATGGTTCCAAAATTAATAAATAATTTAATAATAATGATAATTCTCCAAAACAATTGGGTTGAGGATGATGCGCTCAATCTCCTCATGGAGGAGTGAGAGGGAATAGCTAGGTGATGGGGGAGGGGTGTGGTTTGCTGTCGGGTGGGAGTTGTCTTTTTGTTGTTGTTCGCTTGTCTCTATTTTAGTTATTTTGTTGTTACTAGTTTATGTTTTTTGATATGAACTTTGGCCCTTGTGGCCCCTCGTGTTAAGGGTACCACACCCTGCAAATGCAACTTATATTATAAAAAACAAGTAGGAATTTAATAGTAATGGTAAATATGGTTTAGATTTATAACAAATATTATAAATTTTAGGTGATTGAGCACCAATCATGTATTAGTTACTATGATAAAAAGAATAAATTTAATAGCTTAATAAAATCATAGCTAGTGGATTTAACCAATGATAAACTAAATTTTGTTAAGAATATGGTGATATAACACCCCTTATAACTTGTCTTTTTGCTAGGGGATTTAACCAATGATAAACTAAATTTTGTTACGATGATATAATACCTCTTATAACTTGTCCTTTTGCTAAAAATAGATGGCCTAGTTTGAACTATTTTTCAATTAAAAAAGTTTTTTCACTTTAAAAATCCATGGATATGAATGGCCAACATAGGTTTTGCTAGGAATCAATTTCCATCTTGCTCCACTTTCTAGAGCAATGAGACATTGACCATGTATAAACCTTTGACACTTGCTAGTTTTGGTTTTATGTGATTAGGACCCCTTATTTCTAACCATGTTTTATTTCTTAAGAATTATCCATTTTACATATGTGTTTTTTTTTAATGTTGATGAGAATATAATTTGTATTTCCCTATATTTTTTCTCATATTAATTTGTAAAAAATATTTTTGGAGAAGAAATCATTTTTAAAAAGATGACAAAACTCCTATATATATCATTTCCTTTGGCTTGGGAAGGGGTTCTTTTTTCTCATTTTTGTATTGGGAGTTTTGGAGAGTACTTAGATTTTGAGATTGGATATTGTTATAAGAGAGAATCCTCTCATCAAATTCTAGGAATATTAAAGTGAGAGATATGCTTCCATGCTTTCCATTTTTTAGTTGAATAGTGGGGTAAGTATAAGGGCCCTCACTTGAACTAAAAATAACCTAGTTTTAAAAAAGAAAAACCAAAAGAAATAAAACAACATAGAGATGATGCAACTCAAGGACAGGGTACCTTGCCAGGTAGCCCAACATTGTAGCCAAACACTTCAAACTTCAACTCACACACATTCATTCTTTTACTAGGCAATTTGATTCTTACTTCAATTGTCAATTCAATTGGATAATTCAAATTGACATACATAAGTCTATTCAAATTAATTTTATTGATTGTGATCAACTTACATGCATACATATTTTCATCCAAACTACAATTTTTCTTCCTCTAATAGCTACAATTTTTCTTCCCTCCAACTATCTCTATTCATGTAGCTCCACCTTATACTTCTATCCCTTCTTCCTTCTAACCTCTGCACAATCCCCTCTTGCTGTATCAAATCTTCTTTTTATTCTATTTTATTTTTTTTGAATTTCCTCCTTGCATAGTTGGGGCATCTAACTTCACTTTTCCTCTTCTTCACAACTTTGCCTACAAGTTTTTCCCCAAAAGAAATATGTTTTTCACATTCCTCCTTTTCTTTTTTTCTCTTTTTCCCCTTATCCCTCCATCTTCCTCTCTCCATTTTGACATCCAACAACTCAACCCAAGAAATCTAAAATGAATCAAATTTATTTTGATTTTGCATTTTATTTTCTCCAACACAAACACCCCTTGTCATTCTTCCACAAAGCTCAACAAAATAATTAAAATATGGAAACTACATTTGCACTTTACTATGCCTTTTATAATTTGGTAAATGAATTCGCCAATTAATGAAATTGATCCCACAACAAATATATATTAGCATTTTATATTTTAATGAAAATAATGACTTCTAAACAAATGCCTGCAAATCATCAAAATCACACCTCCAAACAAAAATTGAAACCAAAACCCAAACTACAATTTTGTTCAAGGTTGATATTGATTGCCTATGGACTTGGATACTCCCGCATCAAGAGAACTCAAAATATAGTACATAAATTATCTGACAACCAACAATATAATAAAATAAACCACTAATACATCAAGAAATCATCAACAAAAACAACTAGAAAAGAATCTAATGAGCAACCTTAAGACAACACATAATGAAAAATAAGAGGCCACTACCATCCTAATTTGATGGGAGAGGAGGCTTTTCATTGTCTACTAAGAACCTTCCTCAATGATATCTTACAAATCTAGGTGAATATTTTCTAATTTCATATTATGATTCCTCTTAAATATACTAAACAATAGTTTTTCCTCTTAAATATTATAAATATTAAACTAATTTAATGAACTTCATTTTTATAGCCTTGATGGTGACCAAAAATTAATTGTTTGTTTTTTAGTAAAGTTTCAATGTGATTATATTTCACTTTGCTTTCCTCTAGAATATAATTCAATTCTCCTATTAACAATTTACTATATATTTTTTTATCATTAATGGAAACACTTTTTAATTAAAAAATCATAGTACAATAGTGGCATAAATATCCACATAAACTTTTGCACCTCCTCAGTGAATCTTAATTTTTAGAACGTTCCTCTCTTTGATAGAGTTAATTATTGAATTTGAAAATATCTAAAATTATTTTCCAAACAAACCTATTTTTGGATTTATTTAATCAATTGAGTTAATGCATTAAATCGTTTAGTACTGTGACCTTGGATTATTATTCAAAATTCATGAACCCATTTTAATTGTTGGTAGGTTCTACAAAATTTATGAACTTGATACCTATGATATCATACCATTGAAATTTTTAATTCATCTTTTAGGATTATTCACACCTTGTGTTATTGCAAATGTTTTCTAAGACGACTCATTAACTCTATGTCTTATTTTCATAATAATAAAAGACATAAATGTTGTCATTATTATCATCTTATAGAAGACAACGATTTGTTTAACATATAAATGATAGATAAATACATAGAAATGATGAATAAAACAAAAATAGATTTTTTTTTCTAATAATAATGTTTTCAATTCATACTTAATAAAAAAAAAAATATTCTATTACATATACATTCTTCATAAATGTGAGACGTAATTTCCTCCTCCATCAATTGGAATAAAAAGATTAATAAATGCTATTAATTTTTAATGTATAAATTATGCCAAACTTTATTTGACCCTTTGAAAATCAACCCTTACCATTTATACTTTATCTTAAGTAGTCTCTACTATATTATTTTTCATTAATATAATGAATAAAGTTTAATTAATATGAAAAAGAGAGAGATAAACAAATAAATATAGTTAAGAAAGATAACAAAATTAAAAAAGATTTGATGTGGTCCAATTTGGATTATGCCAAGTTACGTTTTTTAATTGAAGTCTTATAAAGATATTTTAAAGATTTGCTTTTTAAATTTTCTACTTTGGGATTATTTTTTTTATTTCGATTGTTTTTTTTTTAAATCATTATCTTTACACGTTGGAATGGGTTTGTAAGGAGACAATGTAATCTTGAATTAATTTAGGTCTATGTTCATTTTATTGTAAATAGATTTTGTTGAATATGAAAAATAATAATAATTAGATTTATATATAATATTTGATATTGTGTATTTATTAGTATATATTTTAAATACATTTATTCAAAATATATTATGAGATATTTCTTGATGTATGATGTTTTAGATAGATGTATTTAAAATATTTTTTGTCTACAATTTTATTAAATTATTTATTTTATATCTAAAGTTTATAATTATATGAATAGTGTCAAAGTTTTTTGAAAATAAAATATTCCAACAGTTTTATCTTTTATATTTATTAAAATAAACAACTTTTCCAATTACTTTATTTTTATTTAAGAGCTAGATTCTATACTTTTGAGAAAATTAAATGACAATAAAACACATGCTTAACTATTTTTTAAATAATCTATTTATTAATTTAAACTACTCTAAATACATGAATAGATAACTAAATAGATGAAAAAGACAACTATCTTATGTTACTTTTGAACTAATTTATTTTCATGACTATAATACATTTATAAAATTATTTATAGAGATCATGTTAACAAAAAAAAGAAAAAAAAGACAAGTGAAATGTATCAAAAAAATATTGGTAAGTCATCCTCAATTGTCTTGTTGCTACCATAGGATTTTGAGGTTTGTCTATAGCTTAGTTTACACTATTGGACCACAACACACAACTTGAAATCCTTATTATATATACTAAAATGGATTCTATCTGACGAGTTTTTCCAAATTTTAATATCAAAATGAATATGGTTCCAAAAGAAAGAAAGCATTTAATAATGGTGATATATCCCCCCCCCAAAAGTTGAAATTTAATAATAATAGTAGTAAATATAGTTTAGATTTGCAATGAGCATTATAAATTAGGCGATTAAGCTCCAATCGTGCATCATTTACTATGGTGGAAAATTTAATTTAACAACTAAATAAAATCATAGCTAGGGGATTTAACCAATGATAAACTAATTAAGAATTTGGTGATATAATGCTCCTTATAGTTTGTCCTTTTGCCAAAAATTGATGGCCTAGTTTGAACTTTTACCCAATCAGAAAGTTTTTCTGTTGAAAAAATATATGGATAGGATTGACCAATATAGGTTTTTCTAAGAACAAATTTTCATCTTGCTCCATTTTTTTGAGCAATGAGACATTGACCATAGATAAACCTTTGGCACTTGCTAGTCTTGGTTTTATTTGACTAGGAGCCCTTATTTCTAATAGTGCTTTATTTCTTAAGTGTTAACCCTTTTGCATATGTGTTTTTTAATGTTGATGATAATGCATTTTTGTACAAAACCCTATATTTTTTCTCATATTTATTTTTTAAAAAGTTTTTTAAAGAAAAAAATAGAAGGATATAAAATATATTTTTATATATCTTTTGACCCATATGTTTGGGTACCTAAGGGTAGGTTAATTTTGAGGATTTCTCAAAGTATTTCAAAAGGTACCTTATTCCTTTGGAATCCTTAATAAGTGCATGTGTTGAGTAGGATTGGAAGGTTTAAGTGTAAATACTCAATGCCAATCCATGCTTTCTTATTTGTAAGAGGACCTAGAGTGCACTTCACTCTACATTGATTGGGAAGATGAGCCCATGTGGATCACATGGGTTGAATATGGGGTCTCTATTAGTTTTATGAGAGATTACTTAAAGCTTACAAGTGGTTGGGTTTGGTATTTTAGGATTCTATTTGACTCTTTCCAATTGGTTAGGAAGGGGTTACTTTGCAAGGGTCCTTGTTTACTTGGTCTAATAGGAGACAGGGTAATCATCTCATACAAGTCAAATTGGGTCATTTTCTAATCTCATAAAACTGGAACATTCTTCCTACTCTCCCAAGAATTGGTTTAGATCATAATGCTCTTCTTTTATGTAGGAAAGATAATGTTGCTAAGGGGTCATTTCCATCCAAGTATGAATTAATGTGGACTCTTCATCCCAATTTTAAAACCCTTGTTGATAGATGGTGAAATGAACCCTGTGCTGGAACCCCCATGTATTGGTTGGCTGCTAAATTAAAGTATATAAAGGATAGAGTTAAAGGATAAAATAAGTTTTCCTTTGGTAATATCTTCCATAGTAAGAATTCAATTGGAGATAGCATAAAAGAGGTGCAGAAAGTGATGGAGGGAGGTGTGGTGGATGAAGATATTTGTAATAAGGAGTGTGACCTAAGGGCTTAGTGGTTTAAAATTACCAAGCAAGAAGAGATCTTCTAGAAACAAAAATCTCATATTCAATGTCTTTTTGAAGGGGACAAAAACATAGTTTTTTCATTAGTCCACTATGAAGCACAAAATAAAAAATAGGATAAGATATTTAGTAAAAGAAGATGGGTCCACAACTAATTTTAAAGAGGAAATTGTTGATGAGGTTTTTTCCTTTTTTTCTAACTTGCAAAAGGACTTTGATGTTGCCCCTATGGAGCTTGATGACCTCCTACAAGTCATTCCCTAGGTGATCATAGAACAATATCTTAAAGATCTGACTAAAGTTGTTTCTATACAGGAAGTTAAATCTGTTGGTATTTCCTTTGGCGCTTATAAGGGTTTGGGGCTAGATAGGTTTCCTTCTACCTTCTTTCAATAATTTTGGGATATTGTTTTTGATGACCTTTTAAATTTTTCTTGGGATTTCTTTCATTTAGGTAGACTCTTAAATAAACCAAATTCCACTTTTATTGCTCCCATTCTAAAAAAGGAAGATGTTTCCTCCATGCAAGATTTCAGGCCTATCAGTCTATGTAATACTACATTTAATATTTTTTCTAAAATTATTGTGAATAGACTGAAGTAAATTTTAGATAAAATGATTGCTGATAACCAAAAGGGGTTTATTCAAGGAAGAAACATTCTAGACGTTGCTATCTATACTCATGAGGTTTTCCACTCTATGGAGCTCAATAAGAAACTTGGGATGGCTTTGAAATTGGATATGTCCAAAGCCTATGATAGAGTGTCTTGGCCATTTATTTTTATTGTCCTTAAATAATTTGGGTTCAAAGGCAGGTTCCTTAAGTTAATCAACTCTTGTGTTACTACCCCTAAATATTCTATTTTGGTGAATGGTACTCCCAAAGGGTTCTTTTCGTGTGGTTGAGGGCTAAGGAAAGTTGATCCCCTTTCCCCTATCTCTTCATAATTGTGGCTGAATTTCTTGGAAGAAACATTCAAAAGCTTTTGGACAAGAAGTTGTTGAAAGGGTTTAAAGCTACTTTCTCTCTTCCTCTTGCTTCTCACTAGTAGTTTGTTGATGGAACCATTCTTATGGGTGAAGCTTTAGTTGTTGAATATCACCACTGTAAATCCATCTTGAATGACTATGTAAAGGCATCAGGCCAACATATCAATTATAATTTAAAAGCAAGATATACTTCTTCAATACTGAGTAGATTGTCAAAGATAGAGTTATGCAAATTTTGGGTTGTCAAGATGATGTTCTTAATGCTTCCTACTTGGGCCTTCCTCTAATTTCTAGAAAACCTAGTAGTAACTATTGGAATTATATCATAGAAAGAATTCAAAAAAGCTGGAGGGTTGGAAGGGAAAACTCCTAAGTTAGGCTAGTAAATTTAATGATGAGTAAATTTCCTAGGATAATGTTTTTGGATACATGCTGCTACATATATAATTCTAAAATTATTATACCAAGGTCAAGAATTAATCACTAAATCTCAATATTATAAACCTTGAAATGTGGGAATTCAAAATTTAACCTTTAGGTATGGATGTGATCAAAATTTACATCTTGTCTAGGATAAGTAGATTTCTACAAATAAAGAAATGTAGCTTGAAAAAATGATGGATTTAAGGTCTTAGGTTAGTGAGTTTGTCAACTAGTTGAAATATATTCTACAATCATGTATCCAAGATAGGTATGCACTTTGTCCTTTACCATTTTTTCCCACGTTGGTGTGTGCGCAATAAGTTTGCATATATAAAAATATAGAAATATATAGAAAAATAAATTGTGATAAAACATATATTTTTTGGATCTAAAGAGTTGAGCTACTAGAAAAAACATGTGTGTATCACTTATAAGATTACACATAAAATAGGAGTAGGATTTGTAGATAATATTCCCTCCTTGAATTGTGTGAACTACTAAGGAGTGAACATAAAATACAGAGAGAAAGAAAAAATGCTACCAAAAATTGAACATGAAATGTGAATTATTATTTTCTTTTTAATTTTAAAAATTGAGTGCGAACATTGAACATGAGGTGGAAATGTAAGGTTGAGTCACTACTATATTTGACTACAAATTCCAACAAATTTTTGGTGACATATCAAAAAAATATTATTGAATTACCAATGAAACATTTTTTTAAATTTTGTCACTTTAACGACCAAATTTTATTCGTCAAAACCATGACCCAAATTTTTCGGTCAACACTACAGAAAAATGTTGGTGGTGTTCGTCACAAAATCGATGAAACTTCGTCCAACTGTCGACGGAAAAAAACACAAAACATTGCAGAGTGCCCACTTGAAAGTTTCGCCAAAATACCAAACATTCGTCATTTTTTCGACGAGGTAGAGTTTCCCTTATGATGAAAATTTCATTGCTTGTATTGCAACCTCGTCACAATTTTTAGTGTTTCGTCAAATTGTGTTTGTCGCAATTTCGACGAAACACTACAGTTATTTTAAAAAAAAATTATTTATCTGCCACCATAGTGAAAAGTTAGAAATTGCATTTGGTTTGTTAAACATGGCCCCTCGTACAACTATTAGAGTTGTTAAGAACCTTCAAGTATGTTCTAATTGCCACACCGCATCTAAATTCATCTCCAAGATTGTTGCACATGAACTTCATTTGTATTGTTGAAGTGCTTTCATTCTTCCCTATGAAAAACCAAAAAATCTATATGAATGACTCTTCCCCTCTCAAAATTATGGCCCAACACACAACCATACTTCCTTCTTGTAGCTCATTTAGGGTAGGTTGCAAGTAAACCACAACCAAAACACCATTGAAGATATTGAGTTCACCAAGGCTTTGAATTTTTTTTTAAAACCCTATTCAGATCAGGTGAAGAGAGCAAGAGTTTTAGATAATAATAGTCATAAAAATATCTAAGCACACTCATTGAAGCTACAACAAGGGGAATTTCATTGATGAAATTAGCTAAAATACCATGACATTTATGACATTTACAAGATCATAAATAGAGGACAGGTTTCTTGCAAGATTTTTACATCACAGTCACCTATTAATGGGCACCAAGGATGATACAAAATAGAGATAAATGATTGTGATAATGAAAAAAGGGCAATAATGAAATGAAGACTAATGAATAAAGACATGAGATCATTGAAGAGGACAATCATAGGTCTTTGTGACTACCATAAGAGGTCATTAGTTGATGAGAAGATAGTATAGTCCAAGCATAAAGAGGCATGACAATAAAATGGACTGTGAAAGAAAAGGTATGCAAGTGTAGGGTATAAATATGATCAAATGACCAGTGATATGTTTGACATGACAAAGATTGAATGGGAAATCTACAAGTCTCAAGAGGGCAGAGGATTCAAGTCACATCCAATGTGATTAAGACAGTGACCGTGAAGAAGGAAAGGGGCAATGGTTTATGGCAATCACCTTACATTGAAAAGGGTGCAGATATTATTCAATGGATAGAGTTAGCTCCCACAATGAATTGTGTGCAAAGAGAATTAACAAATACCTTATGCATTAAACCCTAGGGTTTGTAAGAAGGTGACACTTAAAGGCAGTCTTATGCAATGACATACAAAAGGAACATCATTGAGAGAACAAATGCAAGAAAACAAATCATAGAGCATGAGTTTTTTATAGAGATGAATTTTTTTGGACAAACTTGGAGGCATGAAGCATATGAGGACATGAGTCTTAGGTTTTACATGCTAAATTTCAAGACATGGAAAGTGAGTCAAAATATTCAATGATGGACAACGATCACCAAGATAGTCATGATGATATTCCAAGGATAAAAGACAAATACTGAGTGACCTTGTGAAGTTGAAAGGATAGTTTGTTATGACTAATAACCTATGACAATGGCATGATTTAAAGATAGTTACAAGGAAAGTGCAACAAGGAAGTCAAAAGCATGAAAAGATAGTCACAAATGGACAAACCATATATTTGCAAGGACAGTCATGTGCATTGATATTCATGAGGAAGAAGCAATACACAATGTATGATGTAACAGAGGGGCAGTGCTATGGAGGAATAATAAAGATATAGAGTTTTGATGAGAAATCACAAAGGGGTCAAATCTCAAGGAAAAATAATGACAATCAACTAACAAAAGATGATTTTCACAAGGGAAATGATAGTAATGAGGGTGCAAAAAATATCAAACACCATGAATAAAACCTAGGATAGTCATAAATGTCTTCAAGAGATAGTCATTTTAGAAAATTTAAATGGCAGTGACCTTGTGAAGTTGAAAGGACAGTTATATTGACTTTGGACAGTGATTAATGACTATAAGTTATGACTATGTTTTGTGCCCAATAGGTCTCTTTATGACTGTGTTATAAAGGTTTTGACTATGAATCATGATGAAAAACCTCAAGAGCACTAAAGGATTGTCATATTAAATGTATGAGGTCAATGGGCACAAAAGAGGAGCAGAGCACAGACCTATAAGTAGGCATGAAAGAGATAATGTCAATATTCAAATGACACTCAAATCGATTGCTCAAAGAAGAAAATCACCATACATATAAAGGGCAGTCACCTAGAAGGACTATCAACTAAGGGCAGTAAAAGATAGTCATGTAAAGGGTAGATTCAAAGGATGACAGTCCACAAGCATTTCAAACAAGTACAGTGACAGTCCCCCTCACCAAGTGAGCAATGATGGAAAGAGTTTAGAGTCTTCAAGAAGATGCCAAATCATGAGAGGTAGAAAATTATTTAAAAGACAATCAATAATCAATAAAGGATGGTCTTAACAGTTAAAACAATGTATGAAAATATCAATAAAATGGACTATGAGATGAAAGATCAACAATGCATAGTGATTTGATGAATACGGGTGACAGTGCTAAGACAAAGGAATAGTCAACTAAATGCAAAGTCAATGGTCATTCAACTTAGGGAAATCATAAAGATTACAAAGGCTTATGATGCTTATGATCATAGATATGAATTTGTAAACAATCCAAAAGACTATCTTGTGCCCTTAGCAAAGGTTATGACTGTGATGTATTTTCAATGGTTTTATGCACTATGAGTCTCTAATGGATTGGTAGACTATGGTTTATCCTCCATAGGTCTTTATGAAATATGTCTACCCTTAGTAATGTATTAATGACTATTATCCTTTTTGTCAAGATAAAGATTAATCACTGAGATTGAAGCATTATGACAATGTGCTAGTTATGGTTGTGGCTTAACAACTAGGGTAGATTTTGGTAAGGAAGACAATAAGTTGAATGAATGTAAGTAGATAAATTTTTGTATACCTACAGATGGTACAAAATTTCATGGTTAAGTGGAAGCCTTCCATCAACAAAAAGATCCAAATATCTGTGTATCTATCTCAATCAAGCCTCTAAACCCTTCAAAGCTATCAATTTTTCCACTAACATGTTACGCACAAAAGTCAAATTTTAGAGTTATGTTACCACTAAAAACAAAAGAAACAGACTTTGAAACCAAATCCACACACAACAAAATGTGGTATTGATACAAAACCATACAAACAAACTATACTCAGAACATTGGAATGGAAACAACTTCAAATTATGATGTAGAGCATGGATTCAATTTCATCAACCGGAGGCATTACTTCACAATAATGGGTTCTTCAACTAAAACATCCTCAGACGAGGTTCAAATATAAAGAGATTGATTAAAGATAGAGGAATTAAAAAGATACTTGGATGTAGTTGGATTGAAGGTCATAAACTAGTACATGTTTTTTGTGTAAGAGTCATATCACATCCACAAACATGGAAAAGCTATGCAAAGAAGGAGAAATTGGCTCGGAAAATGAAGGCATTAGGGTATAAAGAATCATTTTTCTGCCACCATAGTGAAAATTTAGCACTTTCTTTCATCTTTGCATATTGGTTTGATGCTTCAAACGATGCATTTCTTATATTGAAAAAGTGCATTACCTTATTGAGCTTCTCTTTGTTTCAAGAATAGTTTAATATTCTCTACTTAACAGGGCCAACCACGTGACAGTGGAAGCTCATTTGGCCCCTCCCCACTACACATCAATTTCAATTCCCCATACCCATCATATAACATTAATCATTCATTCATCCATTAATAACATATA
>VDFB02090003.1:0-20585 GCA_007258455.2 Sequoia sempervirens
TCCAATTCCTAGCTTGGTGGTGAGCCCCTCTTTAGTTTCTAATCAAACCCTAGGACAACCCTATTGCAAGATCTCTTTACCCTACTTCATCATTGGTGAAACAACAAAATTCCACCTTTCATTTTGGTGAAACTGCATTTAGAATGTATCATCATTTCTGATTTGGAGTGCATCATCATCCTATATCTAACTGGCATTATATTTTGCATTAGTTAATTGAAATTCTAGGGTTTCTAAATCTTGCATTAGTGCAAGTGCATTTAGGTTGCATTTTTGCATCTTGCATCACTGAAATTGACTTAAAATCTACATTTTCATTTAGTCTATAGATCATCCAAACCAAAAAGCATAAAAATCACTTAAATTTTTTTGAAATTTGTGAAAAAAACCCTCATTGGGACTCATAGTCCAAGTGCATATTTTAAACTACATTTTCCATAATTCAAAACTATGTTTCTGAGCTTTTGTTTGCTATTGATAACTTTCTATTTCTTTTTATATAGTTTCTATTATATTCATTTCATTGCATTTAGCTTAAATTGCATTTGCATCCATCTTGCATTTGGTATACCTTGCATGATATTTTCTACTTGTATTTCTAATACTATAGTGAGATGAATTTCAGGACTCATGTCATCCCACAATAGCACAATCATCGTGGATCATGGGTTGCCTAGATCTTCCACTACTAGTGTTGACACTAGTTCACTAGGTATGGACCATACCCTTAACAACTCTTTGCATTCAAGTAGTGTGACACATGTTGAAACAATGGTTGCTAGTATTCCATAAGAAAACATAATCAAATTCATGAAGACTTAGCAAACCTTAAAAATAAGATAAGTATTGAGAACATTTCAACCACTACTATCCCTACCATAGATAACATTCATCACATGCTTTAAAGTTAAGATGGAGTTGACCTTGTGTGTAACATAGTTTAGATCTTTGGAAAACATCTTACCTCAACCACCAATTGTCCTTTACCCTCAAACAATGTTACAAGCCAAGGAGGAATTCAAATTCATCCTCCCATAACAATTACCTCTATCCCTAACTATACCAATCCTCAAGTTACAACAACAATGCAACCTACTAGCAATGTGATTCCTTCCTTGGGTATTTTTGTTATCATCCCTAGTACCTTTATGGCATCACACATCATATCTCCTACCACATTACCACCAATAAGTATTCCATTCACTTGTCCCTTGAACACATACACCCCTCCACCTTATTCACCTCCATCTCACAATACAAGAAATGACCCTCTTGTAAACTTTGGAAAACTCTTTCATCCCTTCAAAAAAAAATTCCACCATAAATCAAAATCAAAATGGCCAACCTACATATAATGTCAAAAGTAGTCCATTGTCCTTGGAGATATTGCAAACATTGATGCCACAAGGTGTAGAGGTGCATAGATTTGAGAAATATGGGGGGAAAGGAGATCCTTCTAACCTTTTTTCTGCCTATACCGCCTTATATAGTGACTTTATTCTTGACGATAAACTCTTGGCTAAGCTTTTCCCTAGATCCTTGAAGGATACTACTTGAAAATGGTTTTCTTCATTACCGAAAAACTCAATTTTTTCATTCAATGAAGTTGTTGAGGCATTTATCAACCATTTTCAAGTGCATGTGACTCCTAAAATGACCTTGGTCGATTTGATTAGATGTAAGCAAAAAGAAGAAGAAAATATTACATACTTTACTTCGTTCTATCAATCGCTTAAATATTCCCAAATTGATGTGAAGGTTCCTGGACCTCACCTTCAAAAAATGTTCATAGAGAATTTGCAAAGTAAGATACAAGATAAGTTTACCATGATGAAATTCCCCTCCTTTATACACTTATGTACTTCCCTCTGTGATTATCAAAACTCGGTTAGTATTCGAGATGCAAAATCCACCTCTAGCCGAACTTAGAAGTCTGAGTTCGCAAACCAGAACAATTATCAACCTTTTAGAAAGCAGAATAAAGGTTTCCTTCAACTAAATCCCCCTCAATAAACAACTCAACATGTTGATACCCAAGTAGCTACTGTTAAAGCAGTGATACCCTTTAGCTATGGGGACCCGGAAAAATAATTCACTCCCCTACCTGATACCCTTCATATCACAATGTCACAAATTATAGAAAATCAAATGATCACCTTGCCTCCCAATAAAACACCCAATCCTAATAAACCTTTTCCTCTAAACTTTAGATCAAATGCTTATGGCCATTATCATCGACAAAATGGACATGACACAAAACATTGTGAGCATCTTAAACATCTTGTGCAAGACCTCATTGATTCTAGTCATCTTTCCAGTGGAGTTGTTAATGATCAAGGAAATAAGTCTATTACCCCTCTTGACCAAAACTTGCAAATATTTACCAACCCAATTTCCTAAACATAATATTTCATTTGTTAAAGCTAACGAAACTGCAAAAACTAATGTGATGAATGTTGAGATGGATAATGAGAACATAGACACAATTCAACAAAGTCCTATGGATATTGATCGACAAGAATGAAATCCTATCAATGGTTTGGTTGCATTGTTCAAAAATCAATATCATAAGGGTTGACCTAAAAAGCCTCTTGAGATTTCTTTCTCCTTACAAGATATACTTAAACATGCACCTGATGGTCCTCTTTACATAGCCAGTTGAATCTATGATAAGCCCGCTAATAGGATATTAATAGATATTGTTTGTGAAGAGAATGTGATCACTAAAGAATTCTTACTCATGCATGAGCTCTACCAAGAAACATATGATAGACTGAAAGCATGGATCAAGATGCATATTAGTTTCACTTTCCCTATAGTGGGATCAATCACCTTACCTTTGCAAATAGGACTGAAAACATTGGATGTCTCATTCTCCATCATCCCATAGTTGGACCAATTTCGTGTGAAGCTAGGCTATCCATGACTTCACTCCATAAATTTTGACCCTTCAATTGTGCATAAATGCTTAACGTTTCCCTTTGACAATGAAATTTTCACCGTGCATCATAGTGGCTTTAACCCTTTGTCTTCCCGTGGAAACTTTTCAATAGATTTCTTTTGGCCCGAGCCTATGGAGCCTATTAAACCTCAAAAAGACTTATTTTCAAATCCTACCAAAATTTCAAGGCGAAATGCATAGCAAAACTATCCCTTAAAAACATGCTTCAACCTATGACCAAACCTACAATCCTTGACAAAACCATGATTGAGCCTAAAGACATTTCCAACAACTAAGACCATCCTATGATAGATCCTTTGCCTATTTCCTAAAAAATACCAAGAGATAACGAAAACAATCTCATCACGCCTCCTAGAATAAAATAGGTTTACAAAGTTAAAGAGAAAGTGGTTGAACAACCTTCTATAGTTCCTTCCATTCCTCCCCTTAGGGAAGAAAAGAAACCTATGGTTGATCAACCCATTCCTACACAAACACAACTTGAAAGTCATACTAAAAGAAATATAAATGCTAGATAGCATAGGCATAGGTGTCGTGCTCTTGCTTGAAGGTTAAATGAAGAGGCAAACAAAGAAAATCAAAATCCAAACTTGACTGAAGCAATACACAACGAGTCTCCCTCGCAGTAGCAAAAAGATCCAATACCACAACCGCAACAAGAGCTAAACCCTTCTTTAGACATTACCATTCAACCTCCCGTTGTGATTAACTTGGATGACGATGATGAGATTGCAAATATTGATGAACAAGTGCATAATGAATTGAACACATTATTTTCCTCTTCTATGAGCTTAAATGATAATCCTCCTAAGAAGAGTGTTGAACTTGGAAATGACCCTAGTTCAACACTTTCTATTGTCCCTTTGGCTAGTTGTCTTCCTTATGTATATGATGAGAATGGTTGGGATGTGGACGACCTGCTAATAGGTTCACTTTTATATACCTTACTAGTATTTTGCATTCTTTTTTTTTCTTTCATATGATTGCATGTGTGTAATGTGATCCCCCGTACTGTTCTATTTGATGTTTCTCTCTCTATTAGTGACATACCTCTATTTGTACCTTCATTATTCTCTATGTTGTAAATCTTTTAGCTTTTCCTTTATCTTTTCTTTTTCTTGTATTTTCCTTTTGGGGATGGCGCAAGGCATCAAAAAATTCATGTCTCTTCCATGTTGACCCAAAATATTTTCCTTTTTGTGTTTTTCTTTGTCTTGCGTTTTCCTTTTGGGGATGACACAAGCGTTGAGACGTTCATGTCTCTTCTATGTTGACCCAAAATCTTTTCTTTTTTATCTTTTTCTTTGTCTTATGTTTTCCTTTTGGGGATGACGTAAGGCATCGAGACATTCATGTCTCTTCCATGTTGACCCAAAAGGTTTTTCTTTTTTTTTGCTCTCTTTGTGTCATTCTTCCAATTCTATGAATATTTGGGGAATGATGACAGTTTTGATCTCTCTAAAAACATTGTAGCAAGAACATACTGACACCAAATCCATAGATCTCTCATGTGTTTGGAGTTTCATTTTGGGGGCAACCTCTTTTCTTTTTCATTTTTCATGGCGTAGCTTTATTTGGAAACATATGACTTGGCATAGGGATTTCCAAGTTAGCTCTCATGTCTTCTTTATTGTTAGCATTTATCATTTGCTACTTTAAAGTAATTGCTCACAGCAAGGTGTTTAGTAATTTCTTTAAAGTGGGGGCATACTTTGGAATTATTCTTTTTTCATTTTTTTTTCATGTTTCATAGGTGTAGTCCTCTTACTTCATGTGATGCATCTTTTGCTTTGTGGTGACATTGGGTGTGATGCCCTTCAAGAGCGTGATCTCTCTTAGCATATTATAGTCCTCTTAGTGGCTTGATGTGACACACTGCATCCCCTAAGTTGTGAATCTTTTATTCTTTGATTGGTCCTCTCTTGGAGGCATTAGGCACAATGTTCCCTAAGTTAAAGACATCACATGAATTAAGAAAGATTCCTTTGAATTTTCTTTACATTATTTTACATTTACAAAATTTTGGTTATATGGCCACCTTGCATAATACACCTTGCATGCTTATGGAGCCATCTTGTTTGTTCATGAGTTCCAAGCATACAAAATTTTTCTTGCCTCATAAAGCTTGAAGTTCATTGTTGTGTGGCACCTTATCAAAGTTATCAGGGGGTATAACTTTGGTCTAGTTGGATGGGAAGCCGATTCGAAGCATGGCTTTCCCATAGCCACTCGCATGTTTGTGTGAGTGCATACCAGCCACATGTGTATATGTCTCACCCTCTTGGATTACTCACCCAAAAGGAAGCCTGAAGTTTCATTTCCTTAGAGTGAGCATGCATTTTTGGACAAACAACCTAGATCTGGTCCACATCATGATGGACAAACGGTCAAAGCTTGATTCACCCCTTCTTTTACTTTTTCTTCTTTCCTTGTCTTTGGCAGTGCATGCTTGCATATTGTTGTTGCTCCTTATGTCATTTTTCATGTGTGTTATCTTGTGCCTACGTTAGTTTTCTATAGGATCTCAATCCTGGGGACTTGCACAATCCTCTTGGTCAGTGTTGTCTTATCCCACCAGTGTTGGTACAACTAAATCCCTCTTGATGTGATCTCATCTACTTTAGTGTGAGTTTGAAGCAAGTTCCTCCTCTCACTAAAGTGGGGGCTAAATGTAGTGTCAAAAAATGTTGTATGTGACATTTTCACACCTCTTTGGGCCCTCCTTAAAAATTTGAGATTAATGATGCCTTGACTTAGTGTTGTAATGTGTTTAACACCCTCACATTAGGTCTTGGGCTCTTGTGAAGTAAAGGGACTTAATTGTACCTTATTTAAGGTGTTGTAAAGTGTTGTTCCACACTTTCACACTTTTGTAGAATTTTATTAAATAATTGGACTTCTTTATGATTTAATTGGCCCTATTTTGCATCCACAAGCCTCATTAAATGAATTTTTCTAAAGATAATCCTAACATAAACCAAGATCCAATCATAATTCAGGTGTTTTTAAGTTGTGTGGCCAAGATTTAGTGATCTGGGACTCGTACGCCACCTTGGGCATATTCGTCCCACCTAAGTTTTTGGGCCCCAATCTAGATTTTGCATTATTCTAATTTTTTTAAAAAGGTGCCATAATTAATGCCTAATGGGACTCATACACCACTTTTGGAGTATGAGTTTCGTGTGGTCGAAAATTTAATTTAATTCAAATTCTTTGTGGTATTTCATTCTCCTAGATCTGAGTTTGGCTTGTGGTGTTGTAATTTCAGGAAATTTGGCATAAACGAGTATAAATACAAGTTTCTTTCACTCATTTTACACCTAGCAAGTTGAATGAGAATCCTTATATAAAATTTTAGTTCACAAGAGCTTCAAGAGTCTTCAAGAGCTAATTATCAAGTGTTTTAGAGCATTCTTCAAGTATCAAGCATCAAGTCAAAGTTATCATCCATCATGTTTGTTTTTGAGCTAACAATTGTGATGTAGGGTTTTATGATTCAAGCTAGCATTCAATTCAATATCTACATATATTGGGGCCACTTCATACATGTTTGCAACACTTTATTGCTAGGGTTTGGTGAGTTGCAAGATGGCATTTTGTTCATTCATCACTGCCTTTTCCTATTTCATTTCATTTTAAGGTTTGATTACCAAAATGGGGCTTGACCAAGGAAAACCACTTTCTATTGACAAAACAACATTTTTCCCTCTCTTTAGTGTGTGATTTGTAGAACTAGGTTGAAGATATATTAAAGAGAAAGTTTGGAGAAAGTTGTCAAGTGTTCAAAGTTGTCAAAGTTGTTACCTTGAATTAAAGATCATTGAAAGACATCTACATGTTGCAAATAAGAGTTTCAGATCTGAAAATCAAATGGAAATGACAAAGCAGACATTGAAGAGCATAATCAAATTTTGAATTTTTAGAAAACCCTTTAACTGGATTGATATTCCACTATTGGTGTATGAGCCTCAGTATAGAAAATTTGCATATTTTAGAAGTTCCAGAGACCTCTTTGCTAGATTTTTGTTCTTGCCCAGAAACCCTAATCTGGGACTAAATCGCCTAGTCTAGCATATGAGTTTCAGTCAACATTAAATTTAGTGTTTTCAAAATTTCAAGTCTTCATTCAGGCCTCTTTGGATTTCAAGGTGCACACCTTTCATCTCTCAACTTTCTATCCTGATTTACATGCATTTTTAGGTCATTTAGTGAAAAATTGCATTGCATTAGGTTTAAGCATTAGGTCTTGCATTTCATTAGTCTTTCCAAGCCTTAGCTTGGTGGTAAACCCCTATTTAGTTTCTAATCAAACCCTAGGACAACCCTATTGCAAGATCCTTTTACCCTACTTCATCATTGGATTGAGATCTCTATGGTTTTCCTTGAATGAGAAGTGTAGAAGTTTGTTATTCTATCTCCCAAGCATAAAAAGGAACAAAATTCCACCTTTCACATATGTACATGTGTCTTATATCCACATAATTATTACACTTGTTTATGCATACTTTTATTTAGCCATTTAAAACCTAGATTTGACTAGTATTCCATCCTAAGATAAGTCTACAATTGCAAGGTTTCTTCAATAATCATAAAATTATCTCTTTCTAATTTTGGTGTGATTTGATCCTATGTGCTAGTAAGTAAAGACATTTAATGAGTTCATTATAATCATCTCCACGTCCACTCAAGTATTTATTATTCTAGAGAATTAGAGTAATCAATAGCAACACACTTCACTTTAATACAAATAAGGAGTAAATAATCTACATACTTAGGTGCTTGCTTATTTTTGATAGTCTTCAATTTTAGGGATTGATCTAGGTAATTGCTCATTGTGACATGATGACAATCTTATAAGATATTTGTAAATACTACCAATCCCCAAACTTTTAGAAAAGAAAAAGTATAAGGCTACATATCAAATGAAGTTGTGGGATAGAATTCCACTGATTACCAAGAGGATTTATAACCTAAATACAAATCTACAACCATAAATGTATCCTAGACATAAGAACTTAACATTTAATAGAAGAACAATCTAAAATAATTTTAAACTCCTTAACAAAAAAACACTATTTCCAACCTTGACATCAAACAAATTCCATTTTTTTTAAATGTCACATCATTTTTTAATTGTTAACCTAAATATCACCCTTCCCTACATTTAATTTCTTCCTTTAACATTGAGTTGTCCTATCTTATTCAACTTATCTTAATCTAAAGTAATTTATATTTATGTATATGCATTTTATTTAAGTGAGCTTAAGGAAACTTTATTTCCCTTTTCAATATGTCACCAAACGGATTATTATGTGGATTCGTGTTTGCAATTTTGGCTAATATGCGAAATCGGCCGTTGATTCAACATACTTTTTCTGTAGGTTGCACGTGCGAAGTGTCGTAGGCTGTGACAAGCAGGATTGTATTTTCCAGACCTTGGCTGTGTGATTTTTTTGTTGGGGTGTTAAAAATGCGGTTCTTGCTGGTATATGAACATTGGATAAATACTTTTTAAAGATCTGGCGTGGATGAAAGAGATGCTCAATTTTTGGTTAGAAGTAAACTAGCTATTGCACTTGAGGTGTGCAATGGGGTACGCCGAATATATGAATGAAATTTTGGTTGAAATAGAAAATAATGTAGATAATTAAAAAAGGCAACAAATGAAATAAAGTAAATGTAAATGATTTTTTGTTTGATTTGATTTTATGTAAATGTAAATGAAAAAGAACAATATGTATATAATTTATTAAAACAAGAAATTAAAAAGCTTAAGTCGAAATATTATAAAAAAAAGAGGAACTTAAATTTATGTGATATATAAATGTAGAGTAAGGATATATATATAATGAATATATTACAATGGTATACTGAAATTGTAAAATGGTCACTTTGAACTCCAATGTATCTGTAATAAGCAAAGATATATTTAGAATTTGAAGAACAATTAGTAGAAACGAGAATGTTGAAGTTGAAAGTCAAAAGAAATGTATTAGTTTATACCTTTGGTTCAGTAGTTTGTAGGTCTTAGACAATGAGAACATATTGTAAATTAACAATGAGAGGAGTCTGCAGTAAAGGAAGAAGCGAGTTACAACAAATAAACTAACAAAGTAAATAAGAGCATAGTGTAAAAGAGCATTGAGAGGAGACTGCAGTAAAGGAAGAAAAGAGAATATAATGTACAAGTAAATAACAAAGTGGCATACCTTTAGTAGTTCAAATGCACTTTAAGTGTCTTAGGAGTTTGAATTTGATACAACTCCTTGTGATCCCCTATTTGTGAACACTAAAGTAATGAAGGATGCTTGAGAGTTGTTACTATACATTGTTGAATTGGTATGTTTTTGTTAAAATTGCGTAAGAAATAAAGAAAACATATTTTGAGTTTGATTGCAGAGTTAGGTCCTTCTGGGAAGAGACAATAAGAGAACTGTAGAGTTTAAGAATCTTAGGAACTTAGAAATAATAAAACAATTTATACAATAGAAACAAATGAAACAAAAGAATGGTCTAAATATGAAAAGATGATTAAAGTAGGATTCATAGGACCAATACACTATTCACCTTGGATCTCTAACATGATTCATGATGCTTGAGTTCACATGTCTATAGACTTCAAGGACATTAACAACAAATCTCCTAAATATGATATCCCTCTACCTAAAATTAATTGTGTTCATGAAGTTTCTATCATTTATGTCCAACCTTATTCATCCTCAATGTTTGGAGCGGATTAGCTCTGTTGCAGTAAAAGGCTTGATGTAATTTAGCCGCTGGGGAAAATTGGCTTCTTAACCTTATCAAGCTTATTATCATCTATGAACCCTAACATGTTCTTTTAGGGAAACTGCTAGAAAATTTCAAGTTGCACATTCAAAAAAACTAACCTTGTAATGAAATTGCAATAATAAAACCAAAAGAAGGACAAGTGCATATCTTTGAAAAAAAGTAGACGGGCATGAAGAGTGTTGCTATATTGTGGGAATCAAAAACAATTAACAGAAGTAGAGAATGCATTCATAAAACTCTTGGTTACTAGAGAATCTGAACATTATTTCACAATTAGCATACTCGGATGAATAGAGATATTAGTCCTATGATTTATTTCTATAGAATGTAATCACCAATACGAAAGATTTACCCAGATAGTCCAGTCAAATTTAATGATAGGTTTTAAGCTTTAACAAAACATGCAGTCACTTGGAGAAGCTGAGATAGGTTTTAAGCTTTTAAAAAACATGCAGTCACTTGAAGAAGTTGAAAACGCCAAGACGGCAGTCACACCGGGCAGGCTAAAGCTACAAAGATAATGTGTTTAAACTTTATATTTGATCAAATGTCAAAAGCACTCTTACATTACTTGAAATTATTCATTCACAATAAGTGGACCTCATATGAGTTGAACTCTTCCTTACAACATATAACTGAGGTAAAAGCTATTAAAACCCAAATCTAAAGATCATACAGCTTGCATTGTAAAAGCACTCTTACATTACTTGAAATTATTCATTCACAATAAGTGGACCTGATATAAGTTGAACTCTTCCTTACAACATATAACTGAGGTAAAGCTACTAAATCCAAATGTAAAGATCAGACAAATTGAGTTGATACTTTAAGCAGCCTTAATATCAAGGATTTTAAAGTGGAAGGAAAACAACAAATGCCTGAACAAAATGGAACCCCAGCTCCGCTCTCTAAGCCAATTAAGAACTCTTCCTCATAAGACATAGTTCCATAGGATGTTTCTGTAATAGTTCTGGGTGGCCTATACTTGTGAACCAGAGATGGCTATTGTGAGCAGAGAGAACAAGGGCAAAGATACCATTTCCTTAGAACAACTCTTGCAAAGAGTTTGGTTGACATTAGTAAGAGATTGGTTTCAGGATCGAAAATTAAAGCCAGCAAGATGGAGCTTTGAGGATCTAAGGATGCTGCTATCAAATATAAGGTTTGTAATGCCAAACAGAATCAACACGAATAATATGTTTACGTAGAGAAGGTGAAGGGGGTGAAGAGCACCAACACAATATACATAACAAAGTGTGTTGCATATTGAGCCCTTTCCTAATTTGGGCTTTGGATGGACACTGACACCTATTTGGGAAGATACCTGGAGTAGTCGGCATGTGTTCACTGCATATGAAAATTTTATAGGTGAAAAAAAGCAAAACATTTGTTATTCTTTTAATATTTATCTGCAACTCATTTTTTCTTTCTTCCCATTGTATTGTTATGATTCATGGGGCATCTAAGGCCTAAGGGAAGAGAAAGGGTTTAACCCGTGAGGAGGGCACTTCACGTTTCAGAGGAGGTACAGGCATATGAATTTCCAAAAGAGATTCATGCTGAGGCGCTTCCTGGGTGCCGCAAGATTTTTTCAGCTTCCTCATCAAATACCAATCCTGATCACAGGTAGCCGCCATTACCCACATATAAGAGCTTTTGATATTGGTTGTTTTGATTATAGACGCTGCTCTGCTTTTGGCTTTCGGGGTCCTAAACAAGGCAATACTTCATCTAAAACCTTAACAATTAGCGAGGAGACTGAGAAAAATAGTACTGAAAATGAAGATGTCTATGTCGATAGGATTATAAGCATCCTTAGAGATAATGACCCCATGCTCCCTATTGAAGAGTTGTTGGCAAACTGTGGCATTCCTTTTACCCCAGAGATTGTAGATAATGTTTTGAAGAGGTGCTACAAAGTGAGGCATTTGGGTCTTAGATTCTTCCACTGGGTCAAACGTCAACCTGGTTATAAGCCCACTTCTGATGCATACGATATATTGATCTCCATGGCTGGTGAGGCCAGGGATTTTAGCTCTATGAAACGTTTGATGCAAGAAATGGATAGAGATTTATGCCCTAAAACAGTTAAAACTTGGACTATAGTGATATCCCAATATGGGAAGACTAATTTGGCTGCAGAAGCTCTTGAGGCTTTTGAGGAGATGGAGAAGTTGGGTAATAGACCTGATAAAACAGCATATGATGTGATTATCAGCGTTCTTTGCAAAGGGAGAAACATTGGGCTTGCTTGTAGGCTTCACAAGAAAATGATCTCTGAAAATTGGATCCCTGATTTATCAACATACAGGATACTTGTGAAATGTTTGTGTGCAAGGTTGACTCCGAAGAGCGCAAGCTTTGGGGGATGAGATGTGGACGATTGCTCATCTTCCTAGACAGGTAGTTTATTCTTATCTTTTGAAGAGTTATTGTAAAGCTGACAGAATTGATCAAGCCCATGCTATAATTGATGAGAGTAAGCAGAGAAGGATTTTGTCGGAGCCTGAGATTTTCTGTGTGCTGACTGAAGGTTCCTGCAAATTAAGGTATTCAGAGTATGATATGTTTGACCAGGCAAACCATGGAGTTAATGCACATACGGCGCAACTTCCATGATAAATATAATGCATCTACGGCGCAGCTGAACTATAGGCTTTCG
This sequence comes from Sequoia sempervirens, assembly GCA_007258455.2. NCBI lineage: Eukaryota > Viridiplantae > Streptophyta > Pinopsida > Cupressales > Cupressaceae > Sequoia > Sequoia sempervirens. Next base: position 12,417 of record VDFB02090003.1, read on the forward strand.
AAATAGTTTTTCCAAAAGTTGATTAAGCCATGGTAAGCAGTGGGGAGGAGGGAATATATTTGGATAGGGCACAACAGTAGCGTACCAAAAGTCTGAGAGTTGGTGACGATTCTTAGACATTCACAATGCAGTGGAACGAGCTTGTATGTTCTGGCTATCAGTCAATTTACTAAAATATTAACTATTTTATTTCAACAATTATGAAAACTAATAAAGTTTACAATTTGTATGATAGAAATGGAAGGATAATCAGAGTAAAGCATTCTTACCTGCTAGTAAAATAGTAGTATGGATCCTCTAGCTCTCAACTGATGCAAACGTCCAAGTCCAGAGGTTGCTGTTGGAGTGATCCGTTAACAGCCTTCTTATTTATGCACATTGGAGGAGGCGATGAAGGGGCGACTGAAGAAATATCTAAGTATCTACAGTATGCAAAATAAATACAACCATCCTCTGAAAGGATTGAGATTAGACGTTCTCATTGCAGAGGTGGTTGAGTGGACAGGTTTACGAATGCATCCTTCAGGATTTCTGTAACACTGGAAAAATATCAACAAACAAATATCAGCACGCATTCAATGTAAACCAAACAGGCTTTGATGGTATGCCCAGTTGCAAGTAGTAGTCGTCACTTTCTTGGCGGCAAAGAAATTGGATGATTTGTGATACGTATTTCCAGCTTTCAACATAGGCTTTCAATCGTAGTCCCTTGCAATCTGCACCGTTCGGTGTGAAAACAGGTTGGAGAAGTTCAACATGGGGACGCCTTCGGCGTAATAAAAGTGTCCTTCCTCCATCCTCCGCCCTCCACTGACCTAGCTCTGAAGTTGTGGTAGAAAATGGCCACGTCGCGATCCCTCTGATTTTGGCCGATGGTCTTCACTTGTTTTACTTTATCGGTTGGAGTTCAATCCATGCCTGCCCTTTTGATTTTTCTTGCTATCTTTTTATCTTCCATTATCAACGGTAAGAAATGCCAAATCAATAATAGCCGGTCTGAAATCTCGTGGCGGTAGTAAATGTTGGCATCTCTTCCTTCTTATTTCCAGTGCGGCGGAGGGATCCTTCTTATTTCCAAACCAAAGCCTCGCAGGGTCTTCTCTTCTTTTATAAATACTACATTATGGTTTTGGTACGATCCATGGGCTTGGCTTCTACATTTGTATTCTCAGCCCTTCAGATCCCTTTTTCCTTTTGCCCATTTCTGCTCCTTTTGTTTTCGTAAGCCTGTATATTCTAATTTTGAAGGACAAGCAAGCTGTGTTTACAATTTCCAAAATAATGGCCGATCTTAGATGAAACTCGGAGTGTATGACTTGGTCGATGGAAATGCAGACGGAATGGTGAGCGTGAGTGAGATATGTAGCTTCACTAACAAGCTCGGATCATCAATGTCAGAAGATGATGTGAGATGCATGATGAACAACCCTCCTCAAGAGGACTGTTGTTGCCTCCGGTTTGAGGAATTTGTTAAAGTTTTATCAATCCATCTTCAACAATCAAGATGATGAAGGAAAAGACGAGTCAGAGGATTTGATGGAGGCGTTCAGGGTTTTTAATCTTCGTTTACTGTTGTCGCGATTTGATGTTAAGTGCTGAGATTGCTGCATGAAGGCGGTAAGTGTAATAGTCGTCACTTTGAATGACGATCGCTCTGAAATGGACGGATACGATAGGTGTTATAAACGCAATTAATGACGAAAACAATGGAAAATGATGGACGGACGGGGTGTTGAACAATAAAGCGGTGGAAAACGATGGACGGACGGAGTGCGGAGAGTCGTCTCCAGGATGCCTTCAGCCGTGGATTTAAAAAAATAGTTTGGCGCAGTTCATAGTAGGATACGCCGGTAAAATATCTTGGAACATATTTGGATTGGTCATCAGAATTGGTGGAATGGCAGCTTCAGCAGAACTTTTTGAATTTGTTAATGATAAAAGACCGTGCAAGTAAAAGAGATGAAAGATATATTATTATATTTCAGTGGAAAGTCCATTCAAAAGTTATGTACAGGAGGGATGTTAATATACAGTTGGGAGAAAATTTAGATAATAATTTCGAAGGGTAAAAATTCTTGGAAAGGAAAGAAACGGAGAATTAATTATCACACATAATCAGACAAGGTGAGATCGGGTTCTTTGGGGCTGAACCCATCGGCCTTCAGCGTTTCTGGTCATACCCTTGTTGTGGTCTTGTCTCCAGCACGGCGGGATATGGAAATGGTCTTGTAAGAAGTCAGCTGCCTTGTTGACAAGAGCAGGATCCCGCCCACTGGCCAGGTGAAACCGCTCTTGTTGGCCGTGGTATCCGTCCAAGAGATGGAGATGCGCCTCCAAGTTGTGGAAACAGCAGGGATCGCTTGTGGGTCGAAGGAAGGGGGATTTCTTATGGTCAAGCTGCAGCTCCACTCCCACGTGGGAGTAGCTCCACGGCAGCTTCTCGATCCATTCTCTCAGTAATTGAAAATGCTCGTTGAACAGAATTCCGGGAACTTTTGGAACCCCGTCGTGGGCATTAACCACTCGCAGGATTTTGACCCCCAGCTGCTCGAGGCGCTCCTTGAAGGCGGAGTTGCCCACCCGTGGGCCTGCGAAGGAGAAGACGGTGATGGGAATCTTTTCATTCTCATTCTCATTCTCCTTCTCCTCGTTGATACCCATCTCTGCAATGTCGTAAGCGCTCAGCATTGCGAGAGCGCTCCCCAGGCTGTGGCCCGTGATTGTTATGCTCAGCTTTTCTCCCTTGTACTTTTCTATTAGTCTTCTAACCTCCGCGTGAATTTGCTCCTGCGCGCTGGATTTGGCGAAGCGGCAGTTTTTCTCGCAGGCGGTGTAGAGATTGAGAAACCCTGACTCCACTTTGACGCGGGGATCGGGATGTTCAGAATGGAAACCCGCGGGTTTGAGGAAATCCATGAGGTCTGCCAGCCACTCGAGACAAGTGACGGTGCCTCTCCACGCGATGACGATATCGCGGCGCCCGAGTCTCTTTATTTCTTCCTCGTCCCCCGCCACGGCCACAAACCCCATCCAATTGGCGTGGTTGCTCCACAGTTTCTCCCCCGCCCGAGATTTTTTGAAGAAATTGGGGAGATTGATGTTGGAGGTTGCGTAGAGGTACTTTGTGATTTCGTAGCCGGAGTGGGAAAGGCCGAGATCTTGGAGCATGGTCCTGCGGTTGTACTTGCAGCTTCCGCAGTATTTGGAGTAGTGGTCGAAGTCAAAAGCGTCGTAGCACGCCTGGGCTAGTTCTCCATATTTTATGAGCTCGCTGCGGAGGAGATGGTCCATTGGCTCCAGCAGGCCCTCCCAGTTATTCGAACCCTGCACCTCCCTCCACACATCGCTCAGCTTCCTTGCGCTCTCTCTCTTTGTGTTTATATCCTTGTGCTGGGAGTAGGGATAATCGTTAGGGCTCCCGCTCTTTTCCTTGGATTCCTTCACCGCTGTGGTCAACACTTGTGTTGCAGTTGGGGCTGATGCTCTCTGTCTCTGTCTCTGGTTGTTGCGCCCGCTTCTCAGGCTCAGACAAGGCACTTTCGTCACAATGCTTGTGCTGTGGCTCACAATTCTAGGTCTAGTGCTCATATTCATCATATTTTCAGCTGTTTCACAACAAAAATGCAGTTCAGTATGAGAAAGCAAGGGCGAGAGAAGCAATCTAGGTAGCGGAAGAGGGCAGCCCAGTGCCCACACTCGAGTGCTGAAAGCAGAGAGGATGAATGCGCATTTGTAAGTCTCTGTTCGGGGTTAAGAAAATCTGTATCATACATCCGCGTAGAAAGTTTTGACCAGACAATTCCTTGTAGTCATATGAAATTAAAAATGAAGGCGTTGAATGTAGAGGTCAGTCTAAAGTAATATTCATTCGCAGCTCTTAAAGTGAAAGAGTAGCCAACAATAGACATGAGCAAAGCCTACTCCCTTCCTCGTCTTTTCCAGGAAAATGTTGACTTTTAAAGTTGTTTGGTATACCTGACCGAGAATTTCGGGTCAATTCCAAATTTGCATTTCGTTAGATGTGTAGATCCTCGCTGGCCCTCCACACCCACTTATTATAGTAGATATTTTAAAAGTGGATAATATAAGATCATATTTCAAAGAAATTCTATTTTAGTCCAAAATAAAATAACAGTTTCAGAAAAGGAAACAGCCTAAAAAAAGAGTTTATGGTTCTATACAAGAAATGATTATTAAATTATCAAAATAACATTAAGCTACAAGTGCAACACTAATAATAAGAGCAAGATTGTGATCATCTAGTTTATTCCTTCTACCACTTGATAAGTCTTTGTCATAGTTCACAAGTTTCCACCTATCATAAGCAATTGTTTTTTCCTCCTTAGGAACCTTATGTGATTGATTATGAATAAATCCAAGTAGACAGATAACAAATTGGAGTCAACAGAATCTTTCTTAACCAAGAGGGGCCCACCCTACCATAGAGGGGATGTGGGGGAATGATTTGAAGATGGAGACCATCTCCCTTGACAGTTGGAAGATTAAGGAGGTTGAGGGGTCCAACCAAAATATTATCTTGTAAGTGGTAGTTGAAGTAAATCGGTGGCTCTCCAATGACTTTTCCAATGGTAATATGAGGATTCCAAGCAACTTTATCTCTTGTTCTAGTATTAGGATCTAATATAGGCCATCAAAGATGGCACCCTAGTCATCATGTAAGGGGCATTCCCCTAATGATCTATCAAAATCTAAAGATGTTGAAGCTCCAACACAACTTTACTAGCTTGAACTTGGATCTACATGAGAAAATCAAATATAACCAAGAATTTGGAGTGAATAATGAAATTAATATCTACAATAGAGTTAGCAAAAATAGTAGAATTTATATCTTCCATGTAGAATAGATTATCAAATCTAAAAAGCATTCCACAACAAGTAAAAATCAATAGGAAATTTGGTCCCATCACCCAAAATGGCATTCTTCCAAATGAAGAATTTAGTCCCTAAAGGTAAAAAAACATGTATCAAGTGCTAAGACATCTTGGGCAAAAGCACAATACTAGAAAAGGTGGAGAAGGGTTTCTATTTTTTCCAAAAAAATGACACCTTGGATTGGAAATGCCAAGATGAACAAACAAGTGCTAATTGGCAGCCCTTTATATAACAAACACCAAGAATTCTAAGCAATTAAATCAAGCTTCATAATAGCCTTCTAGATTGTATAAAATATTTTGGTGTTCATATAAAGATGGGGAATTGAAGAGACTATCTATCATTCATATTTTGAATCATGGGGAGATGAAGCTAGATCTAATTATAGACTTTCTTAGGAGTTTAACTGTTGAAGGGTGTACTATCTCCATGTTGACATACCATTTTCAATATTTTCATCATAGCATGAAATTTTTAAAAAGTATCCATACCTGTAGCTTATTAGGTAAAATACTTGACCTAGCATAAATTGAACTTAACTCTAGCTTTAGGTCAGGAAAGCAATGTGAAATTAACCTTGGAATAGAGACCCTAAAGATGCCCAAATTCCTTTCTAAAGAACTTAAGAGAATGAATCTAGGGAGTCATTGTAATAAAATTTTCTTGAAGCAAGATTATGGGAGACCACCATATGGAATGTTGGTTGATGGACAAGCCATTTTGAAATCCATAACAATTTCAAAATAGACATGACTTGATAGACTCCCAATATTTCCATATGATTTTGGTAACAAAAATACAATTACTTTTGATTGGCACTAGATCAATGGAAAGAGAATGAAATCCAAGGCTATTCTAGGTAGAATTCCCATAACACAAGCCAGGGGTGATCAATTTTTCACAAAAAAATCCAAGTTTTATTACCATAACAAGCTCTAATAATTATTTATAATGAAGAACAATAGCTTGTCTATGGACATTAATAAAACTTTTACCCCTCCTAAATCTCTTGGTCAATAGATAAATATCCCAAACCACATAATGTAATTCTTTATTCCTCAAAATTGCATGACATGAAATCTTGCAAGAGCTTAACAAGTTGTGATATGATGTCTTGGATGGAGCCTAGTAAGAAGAGTAGTAAACATGGGTCATGTAACTAGAAATTTATAACAAATCTAAAACTTACGTATCAATGAGAATGGCTTGGTAATCTAGTAGACAAGATTTGTTCAATTTATTAATGATGCATTTCCAAAATGTGGACTATAGGCTAAAAGGAAAAAAATGATTACCATAAATTTAAGGTTTCTTTGTAATTAATGGATTTCCATCAAGAATTATATAGCCAAGTTAGGGGATAGGAAAAAGAGTGTTTATAATACTGCGTCAAATTCTATTGTACATGCTAGAGTTAAAAGTTAGGTAAAAATATCAAGATGTCCATTTGAAGGATTAATGAATGTTATTCCCCTCCTCAATGAGTGTCAATAACTAGCCATCCCCAAAGTTATCATTAAACAATAGCTAAGATATAACACATAGATGAATAACTTTGACCCATTATTGTAAAATAACATAAAAATGAGATAGCTAAAACCTTTTAGTAGTAAGCACATATAGTGAAATAATAATCTAGGGAAACCTTGCCTTATAGGATGGAAAAGACCAAAGGGTTCAAATTAGACATTGTTAATGGTTAGGTAGATAGTTTAGACAACTATTTTTATTTTTTGGAAAAAGGCATGAAGCTTGTAAAGATTATATTAATTTAAGATAGAGATTATAGTGCATTACTACCATTAAGGGACTGGCGGGTTAAGAAGACTCAAAACATGTTGCCTACCATTAGAGAGTAGACCATGAAATTTTAGGCATTGCATATGCGAAGACAGGCTAGATTTATCTATACATTATATTTGACTCATGCTCCTATCAAAACATTATTGAAAAAATACCATCCGACAGGCTAGATTTACATACACATTTGCATTTGATTTTTTCTCCTACCATGACTTTAAAAAAAAATTATACCACCTGATGTATACATTTCAATAGATGTCTTGATATATACTTGTGAAGCACATGAAAATATTTCAAAGACTTTTGGAAACAAAATAGATACTGGGTATGAGCAAAATTTGTAGACTCAGTGCATATATTACTCCTCCATTCGCTCAAGAACAATGGAGTTTTCACCTTGGACTTTTGCAACTTCTGTCACCTCTGTTGCTTTTGTATCAACCTACACTCTAGAAGCATCAAATTCTAGGATTGTTGGAGGAGAATAATTTACCTCAGAGGAATTCCCTTGGAAGCCATGCATTGGAGGGTGGTGTGAATGTGCTCTGAGAAAGGCCACCGCATAGTACTTTTCCTTAATGTTCACGTCCATGCTTGTGCAGAGGCAATTTAAGTTCTAGTGCATAGCTCTGAGGAGAATTTGGTCACATTTGTGATCAAATGCCTACTTGATAGCATTGTAGATTTTTGCAAACCCCTGATGTTGCTTTAGGTATTTCCTTGGAAAGAGCCCACCAATAAACCCCTTCCCTTTGTAGATATCATATTCTTGAACTCCCTTTAGAAGGGCATTATCAACCAAAAATACATCCTTCACAAATTTATTTATAATTTCTTCCAAGTCACTGAGTGACTGGAGCCAATCAAACTGGTTCGAGAAGAAGATAAAGAAGACCTGCGAAGGGACCAAAGCTCTTGTCGATGTTGAGCTGGTTATCTCTATCCCCAATACCATGTGAATGCAGTCCTCTACTCTTGAACAATCGAAATTGAAGACAATATCCAAGTATTCATGCAACAAGTAACCTTCAAATGGTCTTTCCCATGCCTTTACTTTCATGGGCACACGAAAATTACAGGGTTTTAATTATATAACTCCACCTTGCATTCCTCCATTCTGCAGACTTGGATGAAATTTTCACTCCCACAAATCTTCCACACTTATCCTAGTTTAGCCAGAGCTGCTAGAATACTCTAGAAATGCAAATGAAATGGCGTGGAAGGCTTTTCAAGATTAAGCTAGTGGAGATGGAAAATGGTTGTGCACTAGGTGTTTTAATTTTGATTGCCCTCGTCACATCACTACATGCCATTTATTTCACCCCATATCAATAGCTTTACAACTCATGTAAAATCCAAACTCACATATGCGAAATGAATTCATCCCTAGCTTGTTTCATATGATTGTATAGGAGCGAATTTGCACCCCTTGTGTAAATTCCCCTTTTGCATCCCTCCACCTTAGAAAATCAA
>VDFB02090004.1:0-29456 GCA_007258455.2 Sequoia sempervirens
TCACTTTAGCCTTGCTAATAACCAACTAAGCGGGACCATTCCCTCTTCATTTGCTCACCTTTCTTCCCTCTTTGTCTTGTTTGCTTATGGCAATTGTTTCAATGAAACCATCTCTTCTTCCTCACTTCCACCTTCTTTAGTTTCTCTAAGCCTGTCACGAAACTATAACCACTCGATTTCAGAAACTTTCTTTCACAACCTTACAAGCCTAAATGAATTGCATTTATCCGAGTGTGTGCTAAATATTAGCACAACCTGGATTCCGCCCTTCAATTTATCTTATCTATCTTTAGCGTCATGTATGATTGACGGTGAATTTCCACCTTGGATTTCAACACAATTCTCACTTGAATGGTTGGAATTAAGTAATGCCAGTCTTGTGGGCGTAATTCCCTCTTGGCTATGGGAAATCAATTCTTTGTTGAATTATCTAAATCTTTCAGGCAATCATCTGGAAGGACGCCTATCCTCAAATACTTCAATAGGGATGCAACTCGACCAGCTAGATGTTTCTAGGAATCGATTCAGTGGGTGCATCCCATCAATGTGGCCTTCTAGTATTTCAATATTGCGGCTTAATGACAATTTGTTCAGTGGCAATATTCCTCCAAGCCTGGGAAAATTATCTAAACTCTATATGTTAAATCTTGCAAACAATTTTTTAAGTGGTAATATTCCTCCAAGCCTGGGAAAATTATCTGATCTCAAGCTATTAAATCTTGCAAACAATTTTTAAGGGTAATATTCCTCCGCTTCCAGGAAAATTATCTAAACTCTATATGTTAAATCTTGCAAACAATTTTTTAAGTGGTAATATTCCTCCAAGCCTGGGAAAATTATCTGATCTCAAGCTATTAAATCTTGCAAACAACAACATAACAGGAGTGATCCCTACGAGCTTGTCCAATTGCTCTTCCCTCGCTGTCCTAAATTTGGGAAATAACAATTTGGTGGGAAGCTTACCACATGAGTTTAGTAAGCTGCTAAGTAACTTATATTCATTAGTTGTTCACACGAATAACTTGCATGGATCATTCCCTTCCTCAATAGCAAATTGTTCAAACCTACAAGTTCTTGATATTGGGAACAACTTGTTTGGAGGTGAAATACCAACATCAGTTACAAAATTTTTAAGCCTAAGAGTATTGGTGATGAAGGAGAACAATTTTATAGGAAATATTCCTTTAGAGATTGGCCAACTAGTGTACCTTCAAATCTTGCTACTTTCTTCCAATCATATTTCAGGTTTAATTCCACACACAATTGTATCATTGCAAGCAATGGAAATAGAATGTCAATATTGTTTTATATTGTCTGATGAACAAGTTTCTTATCATGATGGATTGGATATGACTTTAAAAGGCACATATCAACACTACCAATATATTCTTTCCAGTCTCACATCCATAGATCTCTCAAACAGTGAATTGGAGGGACAAGTTCCTCCAAATTTTGGGAAATTAAAGGGGTTGAGGCTTCTAAACCTTTCAATGAACAATTTGAATGGGAACATTCCAAATAGTTTGGGAGAAATGAGTCAATTGGAGTCATTAGACCTTTCAAGCAATCATTTTACAGGACAAGTCCCTACAGAGTTTGAAGCTCTAAGCTTTTTAGGTTCATTCAATTTGTCAAACAATAACCTTTCAGGAAGTATACCACAAGGGTGACATATCAGTGACACATTTGGAGAATCCTCCTATTCAGGGAATCCTTATTTATGGGGTTGTCCCTTACCCAAAAATTGTTCTCGGCCACAATTTGTTCTCACTCCTCCAGTTTCAATAAACAAAGAAAAGAAAAGAAACAAATTTCCATGGTATGCGATATCATTGGGATTATCATATGGAGTAGCTTTTGGAGGGATAATGCTACTGATTTTCATAAAAATGAGTTGGAGTAGGAAATACTTCAATAAAGTTGATACAATCCTAAAGTTTTTGTTTCCATGGATGAAGAATCTGACACTATGAAGGGATGAATCTACAATTCATTGACATGTAAGAGGTAAATTTTATTTTATTTTGTTCATTTAAGTTTTTATTATAGTCCAAATATTAAAATGCTAAAATTTAAAAGGAAAGTAGTATTTGGTTTTCTAAACAAATTATCATTAGCTATTCTATCTATCAATTATACATTATTTGTAGTACTTTTAAATTGAATAATGAAATCCTTTTATTATTATTAATATATAACTTTGTGTACAGGAATCTATTTTTGCTTAAAGGATGATTTCTTGGCAAGTATGCCTTACTGAAGGCAATATTGTTGGTGACCTCACTCAATATATTATCTTATATAGGTTAATTGTTTGTGCTAAGTCAAGACTCTATATAATTAAATTTTTGTAATTCTATAATCCATTGCACATGCTTTTGGGAAGGACCTACCTACAATAGAAAATTTCCTATACTTCTACAAAGAAAGGAAATATCTTTAAATTTTTTAATAGTTTTTGGTTCATGAAAAAGTGTGAAATATTTTTTTTCATTCAAGAAGATTAAATGTTTCAACCTCTTAGTGTTGTGCATTCATAGGTTCCCAATACTTGGCTCATCATTATGTTCAATACTTTTTTCCTCAAAACTACATAAGATTTCTATTGTAACACTTCAATTGTTGAATGGATTTGTAGTGAATGCATAATTTTTTCTTTTCAAGTAATTGCTAAGATACTAGAAAAACATTAAAGTCGAAAATTACAAACCCACATCATAATATTAATATGATGCCTCTTTTGATCTTCCTTATATTTTAGAAAGTATTATAACTAGTCATATATTTGAATAAAATATCATTGCAACCTCACAATATTGTTAAATGTTTGAAGAAAATTATGAAAATCCCTACAATGTGTGTAAGTATTCTTGTCATCAATTAATTGTAATGTGCTTGTTGTTTAATCTCTATTTTAACTATATCAAAAAATAAACAAAAAATTAAGTGAAACATAACTATTCAATTTTCTTTTTATAAGTTTATAATAAACATTAAGAAAATAAAATAAAGAAAATAAAATAAAATTATTATAGGATAAATAGTTGAAAAACTATTCAAGAGGTTTTGCTCAAATGAACAGATAATAATTTTTCATGTTAGAGAATTAAGTTGAAATCCTTCAAAGTCACGTCTAAATTTTAGCTTTTAAATGAATAAAATATGGTTTCTTTTGGAGTCTAAGTGAATCCAATAAAATGCATGCACATAATTAACCTAGACTAATTAATTAGAGTTTTAGAGAGTGAAGAATGAGAAACATTTACCTATTTACATGTATAAAAATGTTAATAAAAAATAAAAATATTTAGCTAAAAAGTTGATTAACATCAAATGGATAAGGTTTTAGAAATTACGTTTTAAAACTAGCTAATAAATATAATCAAGGTACATCCACCAGTTCCTTCCCAGCAAACTCCTATTTCTTTATATTTTTTACTTATATTTTTCCTTGTTAATAAAAGCTTTTATTCAATAAAATAAAAGGTACTCCTCCTACATAGACAATACTTGAACTGCCGAGTGCCATGCTGGCTATTTGTGCGTTCTCAACTGATTACGACCACATAATAGACTGCCATGTGAACATTTACTTTATCTGAAACTTTCAAATTTTATTCAACTCGGCCAAGGACAGAATCATGGAGAAAGTTGTAATTTTGCAATTTGATTTTTTTTTTTTATTCGAAGGTCTTTCTCTCTCCCCTCTACACACCTAGCATGCAAGGCGATTAAAAAATCTTAGCCATTAAAGTTTTCCTTCTCGGCAATCGTCGATTTTTGTTTTTTTCTTCCATTCGCCGTATTCGGTAGGAGGCGTTGGAGTTACGTTTGCCAGCAGCATATTAACATAGCCAGGCTGTTTGTCTCGTGTTTTGCGCTGAAAGGAAATACATAGTAGGTGTATAGAAAAATATATAATAAGATAGATGGACATCATAAAACAAGAGATTCTAACATGCAAAATTTAACATAAATCAATTAATTAAAATTATGTTACAAAATTATTTTTTATTGATTGATTTTTTACTTTAATTAAAAATTTGAAATTAATGTAATCAAACAATATGTAACAACAAACACTACTATCTACATGAAATTTTTGTGTCTAATAAATATCAAAATTTTATTGTATTATCACAACCCATCAGATTATGTATGGTAAAGATAAAAAAGTTAATAGGTATATTTGACTAAGGTAAAAAATAAATACAATGAACAGTTAGAAAAACGTAAAATTATTTGAGGAAAAGGAAAAAATTATTGTGTGGAAAAATTAAAAGTTACTTAAGCAATGTTTCGTGAATAGTAGACATCTAGTTTTAACTTATTTGCAGGATGTGCATGGCGATGACTCGGATGTCTAACACACATTATTAATCTAAATCATTGACCTGTTGACGGGTAACTACTCCCATGGTTTCAAGTATGTGTTATGAATAATAATCAATTCCTTGTCTCGCTTTAAATAAAATAATAATAAATCATTGACCTGTTTACCTGTGTACGCAGTTTAATAAGAGCATTTCCCACCCGAACAACAAACAACAAACTGCTTTCCCTCCTCCCCCTTCTGCGTCCCAAATGGCCATCGCTTCTGTAGTCATCATTTCAGTTTTGCTTCTCTTCTTCACCTCTCCACGCCCTTCTGTTTCCCATCGATTACTGTCCCACAGATGTCCTCCCCACGAATCCCAAGCTCTGCTTGGCGTCAAAGCGGCCTGCAATTCCACAGACTACTATCTGAGTTTGTGGGTAAATGGAACAGACTGTTGCGACTGGTGGGGGATATCCTGCGACAATCACACCAACCACGTTGTCTCTCTTGAGGCAGGCTTATATCAATGTGTATTATCTGAGAGCCTGTGCCAGCTTCGTTTTCTCACAACACTGACGATAGCTGGACTATCAGGTACTACCATTCCTCCTTGTTTGGGAAATCTCTCTCATATTGATTCTTTAATTTTATCTTAATAGCTTTAGTGGGATGATTCCCCCTTCTCTTTGTTTGCTCACCCGCCTTACACACCTTGATCTTTCATACAATAACTTAAATGGAAGCATACCTTCCTGTCTCGGCAATCTTTCTTCTTTAATTACGCTTCACCTTTATGGAAACCAACTTAGTGGAAGCATACCTTCCTGCCTCGGCAATCTTTCTTCTTTAACTCACTTTAGCCCTGATAATAACCAACTAAGCGGGACCATTCCCTCTTCATTTGCTCACCTTTCTTCCCTCATTGTCTTGTTTGCTGATGGCAATCGTTTCAATGAAACCATCTCTTCTTCCTCACTTCCACCTTCTTTAGTTTCTCTAAGCCTGTCACTAAACTATAACCAGTCGATTTCAGAAACTTTCTTTCACAACCTTCCAAGCCTAAAAGTTTTGTATTTATCCGAGTGTGTGCTAAATATTAGCACAACCTGGATTCCACCCTTCAATTTATCTCATCTATTTTTAATGTCATGTATGATTGACGGTGAATTTCCACCTTGGATTTCAACACAATTCTCACTTGAAGTCTTGGAATTAACTAATGCCAGTCTTGTGGGTGTAATTCCCTCTTGGCTATGGGAAACCAATCCTTTGTTGTATTATCTAAATCTTTCAGGAAATCATCTGGAAGGAAGCCTATCCTCAAATACTTCAATAGGGATGCAACTAGACCAGCTAGATGTTTCTAGGAATCGATTGAGTGGGTGCATCCCATCAATGTGGCTTTCTAGTATTTCAATATTGCAGCTTAATGACAATTTGTTCAGTGGCAATATTCCTCCAAGCCTGGGAAAATTATCTGAACTCTATATGTTAAATCTTGCAAACAATTTTTTAAGTGGTAATATTCCTCCAAGCTTGGGAAAATTATCTGAACTCTATATTTTAAATCTTGCAAACAATTTTTTAAGTGGTAATATTCCTCCAAGCCTGGGAAAATTATCTAATCTCAAACTATTAAATCTTGCAAACAACAACATAACTGGAGTGATCCCTGTGAGCTTGTCCAATTTCTCTTCCCTCGCTGTCCTAAATTTGGGAAATAACAATTTGGTGGGAAGCTTACCACATGAGTTTAGTAAGCTAAGTAACTTATATTCACTAGTTGTTCACACGAATAACTTGCATGGATCATTCCCTTCCTCAATAGCAAATTGTTTACAACTACAAGTTCTTGATATTGGGAACAACTTGTTTGGAGGTGAAATACCAACATCAGTTACAAAACTTTTAAGCCTAAGAGTATTGGTGATGAAGGAGAACAATTTTATAGGAAATATTCCTTTAGACATTGGCCAACTAGTGTACCTCCAAATCTTGCTACTTTCTTCCAATCATATTTCAGGTTTAATTCCACACACAATTGTATCATTGCAAGCAATGGAAATAGAAAGTCAAGATGGTTTTATATTGTCCCCTTTGCATACTTCTTATCAAGATGGATTGGATATGACTTCTAAAGGAAGAGATGAGCACTACACATATATTCTTTCCACTCTCACATCCATAGATCTCTCAAACAATGAATTGGAGGGACATGTTCCTCCAAATTTGGGGAAATTGAAGGGGTTGAGGCTTCTAAACCTTTCAATGAACAATTTGAATGGGAACATTCCAAATAGCTTGGGAGAAATGAGTCAGTTGGAGTCATTAGACCTTTCAAGCAATCATTTTACAGGACAAGTCCCTACAGAGTTTCAAGCTCTAAGCTTTTTAGGTTCATTCAATTTGTCAAACAATAACCTTTCAGGAAGTATACCACAAGGGCGACATATCAGTGACACATTTGGAGAATCCTCCTATTCAAGGAATCCTTATTTATGGGGTTGTCCCTTACCCAAAAAATGTTCTCGGCCACAATTTGTTCTCACTCCTCCAGTTTCAATAAACAAAGAAAAGAAAAGAAACAAATTTCCATGGTATGCGATATCATTGGGATTATCATATGGAGTAGCTTTTGGAGGGATAATGCTACTGATTTTCATAAAAATGAGTTGGAGTAGGAAATACTTCAATAAAGTTGATACAATCCTAAAGTTTTTGTTTCCATGGATGAAGAATCTGACACTATGAAGGGATGAATCTACAATTCATTGACATGTAAGAGGTAATTTTTATTTATTTTTGTTCATTTAAGTGAGGAATGGGAGACTTGATGAAGTAGCTTTGGTATGTTTGTGTGCATTTTTTACTGGATTTGTTTTGATGTTTGATTTAATTTTTGTTGAGATTTCTTTGATTACTCTTATGCTAAATTGTTTTTTCATGTTCATTGGGTTGGATTTTCGATATTATTAAGTGATTTTTTTTTTTTACATTATATTTTTTATATGTTTACATTTCTAAAACTATTAATGTAGAAATGAATGGAAAAATAAATCCATTCTATCTTTTTCACATTTTACCAAAATAAAATGTTATCTAATTATCTCCTTACAATTAATTAATTTGTATGATTTGAATGCAATTTGAACTATGTTTTTATTTTTTAAAAGTTTGTTTTGAATATGCTAAATCAATGGATTGAATTGCCTCAAGGGAATCTTAGAATGAATACAAGATACAATATATTTATCTAATTTTAATCTAATGAACTAATAATAAAATCTAATAGTTAAGTATTACTCTTAGGATATTTTTTTATTATCTCATTATTACTTATAAGATAATGTATAAAATAAAATCTTCTACGAAATTTAAGATAAGAAAAACTTGTTCAATTTTTTAGCAAAACTTCTCCTCAAAGGAGCTAACTTGTACTTTGTGTTTTCTCCTTTTCAACACTGGAGTGTTCTACTTAATGGAATGGAAAAACCTAAGATTGAATATTTCTTGGAAAAAGGTAGTTCAAATTTATAAGTTTCTTGATGTTGTGTTGAGAGGCTAGATCCTTGAAATAATAGATCTAGTAATTAGTTTTGCAAAGTGACATGAAAATTTCTAACGGTGGTCATATTCCTAGAGAAAATGATGTATTACTTCTTTTTTTTAGGAAAAAGAATTCCTTCATAAGACTATTGAGTTTTTGATTGAAAAAAATAATAATTTATTCTTAAAAAATTGGGTCTTAGATGAATGAGAGTTGAGTGGTTTATATAGGAGAATGAACTATAAATCACAAGGGAGATGAAAATATCTAAGAGGAGAGGATCAATAGGTAGGAAGAGTGAATGGTGTGTTCAAGGTTCAAGATGATTAAATTAATTATAGGTAAAATAGAAGAGATATTTCTATAACTAGAATATTCATGCACCAACTAGACATGATAGGGTCACCCCTTTTGAAAGGTGGATCCCCGGTTTTATTAGGACTAGTTTCCTAAGGGACTCTAACATGGGTTCCTTAAGAAACCATAAGGTCCTTTGGGCACAACCCTATAAGTAGAGGTGTATAATTCCATTTTAAAAGGAAGAAAGTGGTGTACAAGTTAAGTATGCAACTAGTAAGGATGGAAAAAATATGGGGGAAGGTTCCAAAGATACTAAAGGGACTTACATCAAAATATATAAAGTTGTGAGGAGATGTAAGCACGCCATTTGAGTTGTGAGATGAACATAAAAACATACACACTTATTGTATTGAATCATATAGTTTTGGGTGCTTACACATTTCCCCCCTCAAGTTAGATTTTCTACATTAGAGGTAGGTGCATTGGTGTAAATAGGTATTTTACCTAACTAGTTAATTAGTGGGTCATATTTATATGGTAAGTCTACTTAGATCCTAGGAATATTTCTAGAATTATTACTTGTCAATTAGATCATATCTTAAATCTTTTTGAAATTTAATTCTAGTGTCCTAGGTCATTTAATAATGGCATAAGTAATTTAATATTTTCATTAGGTAGTTCATCACACCTTTTCTATATAGTCAATTTCATTGTACACTTTAATAATATACCTTGTCATCATATCTCATAGATCTTAATATCAAGTAAGCTCATTTCTTGCATACTCTCTTGTGGAAGGTTTCCATTGTTTTTACAGGTGGTCTTGGGTATTGATATAATCTTTGGATCCTACAAATACCATTTTCAGAGGAAGAAAGTGATACAAAATTTGAGTATGCAACTAGTAAGGAATGAAAAAAATGGGTAAATTTTCCAAATATAATAAAGGGACTTCCATCAAGATATATAAATTTGTGAGGAGAAGTAAGCACAACATTTGAGTTGTGAGATGAACAACCAAATCATTAACACACTTATTGTATTGACTCATATAGCTTTGGGTGCTTACATATTTTCCCCCTTGAGTTTGGTTGTTTACATTAGAGGTAGGTTTCATTCCTAAAATTTCCATATGATACTTATTTATCATTGTCCTAAATCTAGGCCAACAATACAAAATATGTGAAGGAAGACAATATGACAATCATGAGAAAGTACAACTAAAAAGAATAAGAAAATATCATAAACATAAATTTTGAGAGATATTGCATTTGTAGTATGTATTGATTATGTGAACAACCCATAAAAAGAGGGGAAAATAAGCTTATATATGCCAACATAAATCCATTTTAAACCTCAATTGTGTTAATTTTTTTATTGAACTCAAATATTTTGGTAGCATTAGATTGTTTTTAAGATTTTAAAAGTTTTTATAATTTTGTTTTATTTATTTTCATATGATTTTGAGTGTTTTAAAATTTATTGAGGGGCTAAGGTTCTTAGGCACTCTTGCAAGTTATCTTGGGTCACCTAAGCTATCTAGAAGTCACTTGGGTGACCTAGAGATTTCCTAGGTGGTGTTCCTAGTCATCCGTTTTATATAGGGATGAGAAATAATTATCTATTTTGTATTACTTTTAAATTTTAAGGTTGATTTTTCTAACTTGGAAGTGCTTCATAATTTTTCTTTTATGATTTTTAACTTTTCTAATTTTTTAGCTTTTTGTGTTTTCTAGGATTTAATAAAACTTCCCTTTTTATCAAGACACTTATATTCAATGGAATGCCACTAAAGAGTAGGAATAATGTACAAATATAGTTGAGACATTACCTAGAGTAGACGTAAACATCCTTCAAAGAGTAAGACTAGTAAGGGTGCTACAATTTCCTTTCGTTTGACCCTTATCTATCAAATTTATCATGACATTCTAACTTATTGATATGTTGACCTAAAGACATTATAGTTTCTATGGGTTAGAGGAGAGTTTATGATCACTCTCTATGATGATTAATCCACTTTTGGTATTTTTATTTAGGGAGATTGAATCACATTTTTAGAGGCTAAGTTTGAGGATGAGGGAGTACATCTTGGACCACTTTTCTAGTAGTTGATAGCCCAAGAGATAATATGAGGGTCCAACTTACCTTAGCTCCTTTATGTGCCATTTTTTTCTTACTGAAGGTTCTGATTGTCACTCATTTTTTGAGAGGAAAGAAAACTCCCATGGTGATATGGTGCTTGGTACCAATGGTAGGAAAAATTGAGTAGGATATAGTGTAATTCCCCACCAAGGACCCATAGGACATTAAACAAGAAAAGAACACTTTTTTTTTACAACAATGCACAATACTAAGGACACTATGGTACCGGTGTGTGAAAGATGACTAACCATGATGTCATTGTTGTCAAATGACATCACACAAGAAAAAGAGTTTGACCCTACCAATTACACCCTAACATCTAAGGGATAAAAAATAAATAACAATGATCACAAACACAAGGTTTTAACACTCACAATGCTCTAGTAGAGTAGGAGAAAAATCTCCCTAAGCCAAGGTGCCACAAAGGGACACCTTTGTCCAAAGGCATGTATCCCAATGTGATTTGGGAAAAATAGATCTAGTGTATAAATCACACCTTCTCTAAAATTACACTAGAGAGGAACCAAAATTGATCACATAAGCCCACTTGGCTACTATCCTCAATCGAATAGTTAGAATGATGGATCGGGGTTTTGGTCCTCTTTGTTGTTTATGTGGTTGATTTGATTGATTAAGAATTGAATTGATTTTATTTTTTGAATGTATACCAATGTTAACTATGAATCTATAAAAAAATGACGTGAATGCAAATAAATTCATAACTTAAACACAAAAGTTGACAATAGAACAACAAAGTGTAGAGATAGAGCAACCTGACATATGGATTATGATAATTAAAATTGTCTAGTCAGGGGCAGTGGTACCCTAGACTAGAGAATATAGATTTTCAAAATCTATGAATAGGTCTTAGTAGGTTATAGTCTATAGGTTCTTCCTTCATGGAATCAATTTCAAAACTTTGTCTATTGATGAATAATTCGTATTTCCATAATTTATTGAAATAGGAGGCTTGAATACTTGATATTTCTATTAGGTCTTCAATATTCTCCAAAATACACTTTAGATCTACCACCTATAAACAAGAGAGAGGAGAAATGGTTGTGTCAAATAGGGGCTTTCCTAGGTCAAACCCCATTTTGGTGTTCCCACCTCCATAATGGCTATGATGGCATAGAGTGTTAACCTTAGTTGAGCGGAGGCAAATAGATAAAAACAAGTGATAAATGATAAGTGTTGCAACTTACCACTCATATTTTCTTTCCTTGATGGATCGAATTTCATGCGAGGAGAATTAGATTCTTGATAAATAAGGTCTTGCAAGTGTTAGTACTCACAAAACAAATGAACATAAAACATGAACAAACTTACATATAAACTCAAGATATATTTCTAATGAAGATCTTGATTGATAAAAGTGTTGTAAAATACTACTTATTATGTTCTTGATTGATTTTTAGGATGTTGAATTTCTCAAAATTTCATTAGGTGTTTGAATGGTGAAAAATATTTGTATTTATATGCATTTATTCAATTCCCTAAAAAAATTTATGAAAAGCTGACAAATGAATTTAAATTTGTAAATAAAAAATGTCAACGTTAACATATTTGAAATTGGGCCAAAATAGGTTGGTCAAGGGTGATGATGCCATAGACTAGACCTATTTTGGGGATTTTAGTTTTTTTAAATAATTAATTAATATTAATTCCCAAATTTATTCATATTTTACAAAAATGACCATAAAACGGGAAAATTATGAGCATAATTAGGTCCAAGAACATAAGGGGGAGCTAAACATAGCACAAAATTGTCAAGGGTGACAAATTACAACACTACAACCAAGATAAAAGATATAAAATTTTTCCAATGATGACACATATGGATATGATATAAAATTTAAGAGACTCACAAGACCATGGGGAACAACTTTTTTCACAAATTTTTCACAAACAAGGTTCATAAGTACATGATGTTTGAAGAATGGAGGGACTACAACACCCTAGGAGGACTCCAATACCTAGGTTGGACACTAGAACCCAAGTGAGACACTAGCACCTAGGAAGGACACTAGCACCCTAGGTACAAAAGTCTCATATTGGCGTAGGTGTCTTGTTCTAGTGCTAGATTCTTGAACTGGTGTTATAGTCTTTCCTAGGTACTGCAGTCCAATCCTAGCATTGGAATCTTGGCCAGTGAGAAATAAAAAGATAGGGATTGGTCTACAAGACATACCAAACACCACAGGACTAACTAGGAGAGCCTAAAATAAAATTTGGACTCTAAAATATTAGAAATGACTAAGGTCAACGAGATATCCTATCTCCCAAAGCACAATACACTTAAGATGCAAAAAGTAGAAATTTTACAAGGTCAAGGTGACATTCTCAAATCTCCAACATGCTACCAGATGAAAGAGGGAGAAAGGGGAGATAGATTCCATACTTCCAACTTACTCCAAAAACACCTAAGGGACCCTAAAATGGCCCCAAGATAAGATAAATTCCTAATAAGGAGCACCCAAGAACTCAATATCCACAAAAGGATTAAAACACCATTATAAACCATTGGTTAAAAATGATGCTCATTTTAAAACCCAATTGGAGATTCCTGGGTTCATTTCATTTCCAAAACATGAAAGCATAAATAGCATAGAAGATCACATTCATGCTTGACACTAATGTTGAGGCACAAAAATATGGTACAATCTGGGTACCAATTAAGTGGCACATTACAATCCATCTCCAAAGGGAGGTCCAATGATTTCAAATTAAAATATGCAATTAAGACTCAAATGTCCTACATGAATCATTTACATCATATATACAAAAGGAATAAAACATGAAGAAACCTTTACTATCAAGATGTCATATTCAATTATCTTCATAATCCTCCAATCCCCAATGGTGGTTTCCACACCACCCAACCTTGTGGAATCCAAATATCCACTCCCATCATGCTAGGAGATGATAAAAAAAGGTCCAAACACACTCACACCACATGCAATGGGGGGGTCTTACACTCACACCAAACATGGAGACTAAACACATCATGCACAAAATGCAAGGTCAAGAAATGACATCATGAGAAACAAGTACAAGATCTCATAGGAACAACTCAAATGACATGAGGATTAGATCCTAGAGAGGGAATAGAGAGTTTCATCGCAATGGACTCAAGACTTGGCCAAATCGAATTGAGCACACATCACACAAGAAGTGAGGTTACTCAAAAAATGCAATTCCAATGTTCCCCAAGCAAGAATGTCTTCTACACTCATCCTAAGTCTATATATACAAGCATTGTGGGCACGACGAGGCACCATTATCTTTGTTCATTTTAATTTCCCACATGTTTCATTAGTTATCACTTAATTAAGAGACTTCCACATGAGATATTCGTAAACCCCTTTTTTCTCTAACAAACAATGAAAGCCACTACCATGCTACTCTCTAGAACCTATGTCCTAGGCTCATCATATTCACCAAAGTCAAATGTAGCAAGAAAAATAATGCATAAAATTGACTCAACAAAAATTTCAACATAGTCTTAATAGGTGAACATCTCAAAAAATCATGGAGGAGACATATTTTATCCCATCTAAGGACATCATGTAAATCAACTCAAGAATTCAAATTTTGTAACTTTTCTTCAACACCAAAAACTTGTAAATTCAAAGAACTCCATTAAAATAGCTTAAATTTTTACTATTTCTAAAAATTGAATTTTTCAAAAGAAAAAAGTATTTTGGCTCAAAATATGAATAAAAACCATTTTAATCAATGATATCAAGTTTCCACAATCCATATTGTTCTTTTTCAATGATTTCTAGATTAGATCGTGTGAGAATTTTTGCATCAATGTTTCAAATCACACTCCATGATCCATCATTAGGATGAAAAGCAAAGAGCTTAAGGAGAAAAATGAAGCTCTTTGCTTTTCATCCTGATGATGGATCATGGAGTGTGATATGAAACGTTGATGCAAAAATTCTCACACGATCTAATCCATAAATCATTGAAAAAGAACAACCACTTTATGCAATCAATTTCACTTTCTAGGAATTTTGAAAAAATGGGCATTATGAGGGCACAAAATAGCTAAAATTGTAAATTGCAAAAAATAAATAAATTCTACATTATAATGCAATATCTAAAGTTCATTGAGGATGTCCTATGCTCTAATAAGGAGAGGTGGATTCCACACTTCTCACTTTCTCCAAGAGCACCCAAGTGTAGACACCTAAAAATGTCTAACACATTCTTCTAATTCATCATTTTTCGTCATCATCACTCATCGCCCCTTTCATCACTATTAATTAAATGATTTTCAATTATTTGATTAAACTAACCCATTATCCACATTAATTAAATAATTTTTAATTATTTAATTATTTCATCATTTTCCTTCATCACATTTAATTAAATAATTTTTAATTATTTAATTAGCTAATTATTCCTCAAAAATTAAATAAATTATTTAACTTATTTAGTTTGCACATTCCTCTAAAAATAAATAAAATCGCTATTTTATTTATTTCCTAATTATATCATTTCTATCTTTATTCTTCTAAAGCTAAATTTAGTGAGTGAATTGAACTTCACTTCACTTCATCTTTCCATGCAACTTCATACATGATCCTCTTGATATCTCATCAATCCTCATCTATCTATCATTTCATATCTCACCCCATTTCAATCCAATATCCTAAAACCTATAAATCCTCCATCCTTTGATCATTCAATATCTCCTCAAATTTGCAGCCAAACTATACTCAATTTTCATCACATTTTCTTAACAATTTTATGATATGTTTATGAGAAATCCACATATAATACTAAAAAAGCATAATCTTAACTTTACAAAGGAGTAAGGCTAGACATTTTCAATGGAGGTAAAGTAGATTAGATTAGATTTGATTTACATTCTCTTTGATTGATTGCATTTGAATTGTGCATATGCTCTATTGAGATTAGATCTATTTGGTAATTGAATTAAATTTTTGAATTGATTTCCTATTGCATTGAATTCATTGATCACTCAATTTATTCCCATTCACATTTTGGCATGCTTGGTGGGACCCACATCCTTATTTCTAATGTTCAATTGAGTTTCTTGGATATTTTTAGGTTACAAGTTACAATGATGTAATTGAACCTAGAACAACACTTATGGCAAAAAAATCAAGGCATTTGACACACATAATGACACCTTTGGAACTGATGCAGGGGCATCAACTATTCTCTTTAATTTTGTCATGTTCTAGTTTTGTATGTAGTTCCTGTCACCACAAGGATAGGAAGTTAAATAAATCAACATGCTTGCCTTAAGCCGACAAAAATGGACAATCAACAATTAATGTGTAGTTACATGAATTACTTACAAACTGCTGACAGGGAAGGAGTTGATTCGATGAAGCAGGTGAAATAGCGACTGTTGGAGAGGCTATGATGGTTTGAAAGAGTGGTTAGATTCAGTTATGATGATGACTTGGAATAGGAAGTAAAACCTTGGTAAGAGACTTAGCATAAAGAACATTGGGGGGTTTTGGTGGTGTAGCAAACATGGTCACACGGTTAAGAGGAGGCCATAATAGAAGATAGCAGAGTGTTGAATCGAACAATAAAGGAAACCGGATAGATAGAGGGGACTAATTCATTGAAGCATTGAGAAGGAGAGGAGGACATGTAGCGTAAGAAAGCAGCACTAAGTTTGCAAATAGAATGTAATTAATGTTATAGGAGG
Source organism: Sequoia sempervirens (assembly GCA_007258455.2). Lineage (NCBI taxonomy): Eukaryota > Viridiplantae > Streptophyta > Pinopsida > Cupressales > Cupressaceae > Sequoia > Sequoia sempervirens. The sequence goes on from VDFB02090004.1 coordinate 16,009, forward strand.
TGAGTTGATGCACACGATGTGAAATAAGTTGTGGAAGAAGGCTAAAGGTAAAAGATCGATGGTTTGGAAGCATGAAGAGACTTGGTTGAGTGCAAATTGGTGATTTTGGAGAGAGCTGAGAAGAGAGATTGAGAGGTGTAAAGAAGAGACACCCCAAATAGAGGCAGAAAGTAATTGGGACAAAACGAACTCCAGTCCTGTATTGGGTAGCAAATGTTATTGATGTAATCTTCAATTTGAATGAATAAACTGATGAACAAATGATTCTATTAACTGGGCATGTTGTAGTTGTATGATTACTGATTTCTATCATAGATGGAGATTGTGTTTTGAATACCTGAACTTCCCATCATTATTGCCTCTATGTTAATGATTATAGTTATATCATAGTTTGTTAGTAATTGTTACCAGATTTTCACCTATGGCTCAATCAGGTAAAGCCCATTGATTTTTTGAAAGAAAAAAGGTACATTTTGTTAGCTTTCTTCATTACATTCAGATGTATAAATGGAAAAATCTAGAAAAGGATTACAATTACATATCATTACATTCATACACATGCATGTAATAGAAAGAGATTTTGATCTTTTTAGAAAAAAAAAAGTAATCTTTATTGAATGTATAAATGTTCATTATCTTATACAAGCCATGAGATTAACTTATCTTATTCAATACAAAGTATGAGCAACATATACATGAATAAGTACAGAGATAAAATGAACACGGATATAAAGAGCATAACCAGCCATTGCCCGTGAATGATTGGTTCTCATGCATCTTTTTCCTTGTTGTTGTCCCGAGCTTCATCCATCCCTTCTAGTTCCTTTCGCTCCTAGTCTTGCATATGACATTAGCAATGGTGTTAGAGTATAATCTCAGCAATGACTGATTACAGACATTACATACACATTCACCCTATCCATGCATACATTGATCATAATCTACATTAAGTAAACTAAATGCACATTTTAGATGTCCCTGAAAACCATCAGGTCAACAAACACATCTAAAATGTGGCATGTTTTTCTAACTCGTTTGCTTCATGTGTAGCTACAGGTGTAATCATGTCTTAATTCAACATGTGGGTTAAAATGAGGCTCCCACAAGGTTTGATCCTGGCATGCTGAGATATCAAATAATGAGCTCATTCAAGCTTATTTAAGAGGGAAATGCAATCTTAAGGTCATCTATGCAAGTTTTCAGTGATAGTGAATAGGCATACATATTAAATTCACAAAACATTTTTTCAAGAGTAGTTGTAGAAGCTAAATCATCATATTATGGAAGCATCATATACACTAATGGAATCATACTCTGATAATTTTCAAAGCATTAAGTAACGAAATACAACTATCAAGAGTATGCACAAAATAGTTTTTTCAAAAGAAAATTATGCATGGCTGTAAGTAATTATTGTGAGATCAGCATGCTGATATTTTGTGTTTTTAAAAGAGGTATAAAAGGTAATTCATCTACTTGTGATAAATCAAAGAGGCACACATCAATTATGGTAGTAAGTGCTTGTCACAGTCATAAGTGTAATATGTTGGTTCTAGAAAGGTAGGAAGGATATACATAATATCATTGTGTTGAAATAGAATGCTCAAGAATATGGATGTTAGGTCTTCAAGGTTTGGATTCTAAGTAAGCTATCATTGTGGCTGAGCTTTGTTTCTGAATTAAGTTTAGCATTCATTATACTATCATAGATTATTGATGTATGATGTCATCATAAAAGGAATAACATATGATGTGGGATTAATGCACAAGTGTTGACTGAAGTGCTGATAGAGAAAAATATAGTGCTATCAAATAATATGCCTTATTAATCTTCATTATGTGGAACAATGGAGTGTATGTCTTGACTTCAAAAGAATTCTACAATAAGAGCAAAGGTTTGTTATGAAGATATGATAATCCTAAAAGGGGGAAAATATGATACTATAATCAAAGGATCAAATAATATCACTATTTTGTAATAAAAAAACAACAACTCCGTTGATGTCTTTCAAGGTCTTCATCTAATAATTGAAGGATAAATTCATCCTTGTGGAGTTAGAAAAAATAGATGCAACCTTTTTTAAGGTGTAATATTTATGATGATAGATATTTTTAAAGTGCAAATCAAGTATTTTAAAATACCATGTGAGAGAACAAATTATTTTCCTTAGTGAACAAGTATCAATTTAACATGAAGACATTTTTAGAAAGTACAGTGATTATTGCATCATCAGAATAAACAAAGGAAAATTAAGTGAGTAGCTACAAGATATCAAAAATGATAAGCTACAAAAGAAGAATAGAGAATATGAAACCATGCTGGAAAGTAAATGCTATAGGAATGCCTAAAAGAGATGTTATCTCATGGAATGAAATGATTGCAGGAGTAGACAAAATAGGTTTTGCAAGGAGGGTCTCCAAATCTTTGAATTAATGAAGCACTTTGGAACATATCCTAACATTTTAAGCTTTGCTTGCATTCTATTTGCATGTGGCCATGGAGATTTATTGATACAGGGTTGCACATGCTTCAATCGTATGAGTAACCCTTATCACATCATACCTACAGTTGAGCACTATGTGTGCATGTTTGACCTTCTTGCTCGTACTTTGCAAGGGTTTCAAATTTTTTGCAAATCATTTCTTTTTCTTCACACAATCTTATCATAGTAAAGGTGATTATGATAATAATAGGCTACAAAAGCACAAACAAAAAACATATTAATTTCCACTGTAGAATGACAATGAAATTTAAAGAAGTACGTGTAGAAATGACTGCAGTATTCATAATGGAGATCGAAAATGCATTATCTCCATAATGGAAAAGCACATAACAAAAAACGTATTCATTTTTCTGCATATGGCTTGATTTTGAGCATTTTATCTACAGGAAATGAAGTCAAAGAAAACTGCTTTCAGGAAAAGAACACAAGGAAAAAGCTACAAGAAGATCAAATGGTCGAGCCATGTGCTCAAATACTCAACCCCATGAAAACTCATTCACAAACACTGGCTGCAAGTACGTGGCATCTCAAATGAAGTTACCCATGTAACAAATTGATGGAAAAATCATGAGGTCATGGCCTAGACAAGTTTCCATCTACATACAAGGCATGTTTTATTCAAAAATAATGAAAATACAAGATGAAATGACAAAGACCATGATAGCTAGAGTGATTATGGGTGAAATGCAAAAAATACACACAGATATACAGAACATGTAGAGTTATGTGAGCCTTTCCTCTACAGAAAATGCAATAAATCGACAGAAAACAAAAGAAAAAAAGTTGTCTTTAGCTTGTTCAATGGTTTTTCCAAGATAAAATGTTGAACTGTGATTGTGAAATCCACAATGAAAACCCTTCCACAAAGTTCCAAACCCTCATCAACTAGTGACATAGCTTCTTAATGAAGTTTTGAAGGCACAAATGAATGAGATTTATTTATTTTTTGCTTATGATTTAGGGTTTCATACCCTAATGCAAATTTTAATAGAAGTTAGGCATTTTTCCTTCTTTTTCATAAAAATCATTGCAACCTTTGTGACTTTTTGCTTTTGCCTTGTATTTAGGCATGAATTATGTGATTTTTGGCATAGGCTTTTTTATGCCCTTCCATTTTTATTTATGCCCTTTTTTTATTTATGAAACTTTGGAGCCACTTGTGTTTCCTTTCTATACGTATAAGTATTTTTAAAGACTTATAATTATTTCTTTTATTTTTGCATGTTATTTAAAAAATTGTAAACATTAAGTCTTTGGTGATGTTTTATAAATCATCTAAGACTTAAGTGTTCTTTTAAATTCAAAGATAATAGAGTTTTTCAAGTCATGAGGGGAAAGAAAGATAAGTCTTGATTTATGTCTTGAATACAAATAGGAGCATGTGCTTATGTGACCAAGTCATGAATAAATGGAGGATACTTTTGTATTTATCACATGCCAAGGATAAGGGGAAGTTGATTTCAGTTTTCCAACACATGGACGAGAAATAGGAGCATTTATTTTCTTTTGAGGAAAAATTGGAGCTTTGGAGGGAAATTTGAAGTTTCATCATATTAGATATGGTCAAATTGACATTTTCAACCTTTTGGAGCCTCTTTGGAGAAGAATCAATTGCTAAAAAATAGGCTTTTTGAGGGCATACGAGTTCAAGAGTTTCTAGATCCTTTTTTGGTGGATCTTAGTTGGAGTTGGATATAATCACTTTTGTAACTCAATTGTAATCAATTCTTACTTGTTTCTTTTTCTCTTTTGTGACTTTTTGGCAATCCTTGGGGAAAAGATAGAGTTTTCTAACTCATTTTGAACATGAAATAATAGAGAAAACCTTGGTTATTAATGATTTTGAAGTTTTTTCCTTCTTTTTCCTTGCTTCATTGTGTACATTCAGATGATTTGATCAGGCTATTTGTGAGGTATTGCTATTTCCTTATAGTATTGTCTCATATTCAATACCTTTATGCAGGAATTATTTTATGCAGGTCATAATCTACGTGAAGTTTAGTGAATGGCTTATAGTTGTGAAGTCACCTTCCTTCTAGGAGTCTGAGCATCAAGACCATGTTATGAAATAATTATACAAAGACTTACAAGAATGAGTTGTGCAAGTTTATTTTCAATCATTTTTTAAAAAAAAAAGTTTTTTACAATCTAAGATTTATGTTCAAGTTCAGTTTGGTGTATCACCTTAGGAGTAGTTGTTTTTAGTTTCAGTACTCCTCTCTTTTCCTTACAAAATTAGTAGCTTTAGGTGAGTACCAAAAGGAATTCAGCCTTCTCCGGAGGTTGACCTCTGCTTATAAGTGAATCACAACTTTAGAGGTCTTCCCATGTTACATTGAAATGTCGAACTTCATGTTCAACAGGGTGCAATTTTAGTAGATAACAGTTTTGGCACGCCCAGTGGGACTGTTCGAATCAGAACAGTTTAAAGAGTGCATATTACTGGTGGTTTTTGATATGCAGCCAGTGAGTTTCAGGCCTTTCAAAGGTTAACATCAGCATATCATGGCGACTCCAATCATATCTTTTGGTTTTAGCAGCCCAGGTATCTGCAATTAAATAAGGTGCATTGTTTAGGCTTTCATATGTTTCATGTTTTACACATGCAATGTCTAGTTATCAACTATACCATGGATTTTCACCTCCATTTCAAGAAAATCTTGCAAATTTTTCCTCTTATCAGCCATTTTATACAGAACAAACTATTGTTTTTATATCAAGTGACTTTGTAACAACAAATTACCAGCATTTTCATCATGTCTCCCACCCTCCCACTCCTGGTCAACCTTTATATTAGCCATTATATAATCGAAATCAGCCCCAGGAGGAGGTTTTCAATGCTAACCAATGTGACTATTTACATAATCATCCTCCAAAGCATCCTTACCAAACTATAATGGACCTGCTCCAACAATTTGACCATGTGTTGTGGGATTTGAGCCAAAGGTTTGAACATATGCAGATTAATGGTGTCAGAAGGTGTTCTCATACATGTATGGCATGTTGGTCGATGTCAAGAAGCAGAAAAAGCTTATTTCACAGTAGCAAGAGTTGGGATGTCAGTTCGAAGGTCTTGAGAGAGAGATAGTAGCCAAAGAGGAGAAAATGAAGTTCTTATATGCTCAGGTACAAGGTAGTCGGGCTTACTCAGATTATTGAGCACAAAGGTATGAGACACAAGAAGCCCTTTCCATTCCTAGTTTCAGCTCACCTCTTCCTGTAATGTTGAATCATTTGGTGAAAGAGGAGGCTTCCAAATATAGGTTTCCTAGCTTTAAACAAGAGAAAATTTATGAGCCCTTTAGTGAGCCTATCAATGAGCCTTCTACCCTTAGGATTTCAAGTTGGAAAGTCCCATTTCAGCCACCTTGTGAGGTTCCTTCACGTATCATGCAAATGAAACCATGCTCTAGCATCTAGGAAGTAAAAGAAGGGTAGACTTTTGACCAACACAACTCACTCAACTTGGACGAGACTAAAAACATTAATTTTTTGCATTTAGCTATGGAGGAATATAGAAAGCAATAGCAACAAATGATTGAACAATAGGAAGACATTGGAGATTTATTGATCGATGATAATCAAGAAGACAATGGAAGCTTAACTCAGGAAGAAAAACCTAAAATTGAACCTAATACCTTCTTCCAAGATATGAGCTTTGATGTTTTCGAGCATACTATGGATGAGAAAGCTAATTTTGAACTTTTTGAAGAGATATGCATGGGTATAATTGATCAGTTTTGTTTAGAGTTGGATGCTGAGGAATCAAAAGAATCGGAAGAAGTTGATAATCATGATAATCTAGAATAATAGCTTATAAAGGAGCTAAAACAATAAAAGGAGCCTCATGAACCTGATTTGCAAGGTTATAACTAGTTAGAGGAGCTTCCATTCTGTTGTGCAGAGGAGCTTGAAACTACTAAATCACTTAAGCTTTTGCCTTCCTTCGTTGAGGAGGACAAGCCTAAGTTGGAATGTCTTTCTTTGTGTGATAATGAGAATTATGAGCAGCTCCTTTCTGGTGTATAAAAGAGCCAGAAACTGATGTTTTTATTGAAAGTGTGTTCAAGGAAGCCATTTCATTGTTCTTCATTGAAGGAATGAATGTTTATTCGGGAAAGCATGAGCATATTGAGGAGGGTTCCATTTCTTCACCAAGTCAGCCACAAGGGTTGGGCTTTCCTAACCAACAAGGTGATAAAATGGCAGTCCATGAGGGAGAGATCAATAAAGAAAATTTCAGCTTTTCACTTACAAGAGGCTTCCCTATCATATATTTATCCCATATGGAGTCTAATACAACACCAATGATCAATCATGCACCCATACATGAAGGTACAATAAAATATGGTATCCAAGATGCACTATCAGCTAAACAAGAGTATGTTCAACTCCAATTCACTTATTCTCCTTTGATTGACAATACACATTGTTTGTTTAGTGAGGTAAGTGAACTTATTCACCTCTTTCAAGAAGCAGTGCATCATCTTGTTAAACTTTTTTCTATGTCTCACTTTTACTCAGCTATCCTTAAGCATGCCAGTCATTATATTTTGAGAAGAAAGGGTAGCTATTTTAGTCATCCTATAAATGGTTTTGTTTGACCAGTTTCTTACTAGTTAGTGTAGGGTAGGTTTAGTTGCAATATTTCAATTCCCTAAATGTTGTTCCAGCACAATTAGATAGTTTCCCTTCTATAATTTTCCTGTTTTCAATAAGTTTCCAGGTGACCTAATCTATTTCAATAGGTTACAAGTGAGTTACAACCATGTACAAAGCTACTGCTCTAGGTATGTTTCTGAGTTTTCCAAGTGACTCCATTCCCAATGGACAATCCTAGGCAACTAGTTTTCATGTTTAGCAGGAAAACATCTAGCAAATGTTGCCAAAAATGTTACCATATTTTCACCTATGGCTCAATCAAGTAGAGCCCATTGATTTTTTGAAAGAAAAGTGGTATATTTTGTTAACTTTCTTCATTACATTCAGATGTATAAATGGAAAAATATAGAAAATGATTATAATTACATATCATTACATTCATACACATGCATGTAATAAAAGACATTTTGATCTTTTTTAGAAAAAAAGGCAATATTTATTGAATGTATAAATGTTCATTATCTCATACAATCCATGAGATTAACTTAGCTTATTCAATACAAAGTATGAGCAACATATACATGAATAAGTACAAAGATAAAATGAATGCACATATGAAGAGGGTAACCAGTCATTGCCTATGAATGATTGGTTCTCATGCATCTTTTTCCTTGCCACTGTCTCAAGCTTCATCCATCCCTTTAAAACGAGGCTCCCACAAGGGTTGAGCCCGACATGTTGAGATATCAAATAATGAGCTCATTCAAGCTTATTTAAGAGGGAAATGCAATCTTAAGGTAATCTATGCAAGTTTTCAATGATAGTGAATAGGCATACATGTTAAATTCACAAAGCATTTTTTCAAGGAGCAGTTGTAGAAGATAAATCATCATATTATGGCAGCCCCATATGCACTAATGGAATCATACTCTAATAATGTTCACAAGCATTAAGTAACAAAATACAACTATCAAGAGTATGCACAAAATATATTTTTTTTTAAATTATGCATGGCTGTAAGTGATTATTATGAGATCAGCATGTTGATATTTTGTGTTTTTAAAAGAGGTATAAAAGGTAATTCATCTACTTGTGATAACTTGAAGAGGCACACATCAATTATGGTAGTAAGTGCTTGTCACAGTCATAAGCATAATATGCTGGTTCTAGAAAGGCAGGAATGATATACATAATATCATTGTATTGAAATAGAATGCTCAAGAATGTGGATGTCAGGTCTTCAAGGTTTGGATTATGAGTAAGCTATCATTGTGGTTGAGATTTGTTTCTGAATTAATCTTATCATTCATTATACTATCACAGATTATTGATGTATGATGTCATCATAAAAGGAATAGCATATGATGTGGGATTAATGCACAAGTGTTGACTGAAGTGCTTATAGAGAAAAATACAGTGCTATCAAATAATATGCCTTATTAATCTTCATTATTTGGAACAATGGAGTGTATGTCTTGACTTTAAAGGAATGCTACAATAAGAGAAAAGTTTTGTTATGAAGATATGATACTATAATCAAAAGATCAAATAATATCACTATTTTGTAATAAAAAAACAGCAGCTCCATTGATGTCTTTCAAGGTCTTCATCTAATAATTGAAGGATAAATTCATCCTCATGGAGTTTGAACAAACATATGCAACCTTTTTTAACTAGGCGTAATATGCATGATGACATAAATTTTTAAAGTGCAAATCAAGTATTTTAAAATACCATGTGAGAGAACAAATTATTTTCCTTAGTGAACAAGTATCAATTTGACATGAAGACATTTTTAGAAAGTACAGTGATTATTGCATCATCAGAATAAACAAAGGAAAATGAAGTGAGTAGCTACAAGATATCAAAAATGATAAGCTACAAAAGAAGAATAGAGAATATGAAACCATGCTGGAAAGTAAATGCTACAAGAATGCCTAAAGGAGATGTTATCTCATGGAATGAAATGATTGCAGGAGTAGACAAAATAGGTTTTGCAAGGAGGGTCTCCAAATCTTTGAATTAATGAAGCACTTTGGAACATATCCTGACATTTTAAGCTTTGCTTGTGTTCTATTTGCATGTGGCCATGGAGATTTATTGATATAGGGTTGCACATGCTTCAATCGTATGAGTAACCCTTATCACATCATACCTACAGTTGAGCACTATGTGTGCATGTTTGACCTTCTTGCTCATTCTTTGCAAGGGTTTCAAATTTTTTGCAAATCATTTATTTTTCTTCACATAAGATCTTATCATAGTAAAGGTGATTATGATAATAATAGGCTACAAAATCACAAACAAAAAATATGGGAATTTCCATTGAAGAATGACAATGAAATCTACAGAGGTACGCACAAAAATAACTGCAATATTCATAATGGAGCTCAAAAATGAATTATCTCCATAATGGAAAAGCACAAAACAAAAAACGTATTTATTTTTCTGTGTGTGGCTTGATTTTGAGCATTTTATCTATAGGAAATGAAGTCAAAGAAAAATGCTTTCAGGAAAAGAGCACAAGAAAAAAGCTACAAGAAGATCAAATGGTCGATCGATGTGCTCAAATACTTGCCCCCCATGAAAACTCATTCACAAATGTTGGTTGCAAGTACATGGCATCTCAAATGAAGTTACCCATGTAACAAATCGATGAAAAAATCATGAGGCCACGACCTGGACAAGTTTCCATCTACATACAAGGCATGTTTTATTCAGAAATAATGAAAATACAAGATGAAATGACAGAGACCATGATGGCCAGAGTGATTATGGGAGAAATGCATAAAATACATAGAGATATACAGAACATGCAGAGTTATGTGAGCCTTTTCTCTATAGAAAATGCAATAAATCAACAGAAAAAAAGTTACCTTCAGCTTGTTCAATGGTTTTACCATGATAAAATGCCTTTGTGACTGTGAAATCCACAATGAAAACCCTTCTATAGAGTTCCAAACCCTCATCAACTAGCGGTGTAGCTTCTTCATGAATTTTTGAAGGCGCAAATGAATGAGCCTTATTTATTTTTTTCTTTTGATTTAGGGTTTCATACCCTAATGCAAATGCTAATAGAAGTTAGGCATTTTTCCTTCTTTTTCATAAAAATCATTGCAACCTTTGTTACTTTTTGCTTTTGCCTTGTATTTAGGCATGAAGGATGTGATTTTTGACATAGGCTTTTTTATGCCCTTTCATTTTTATTTATGCCCTTTTTTTATTTATGAAACTTTGGATCCCATGGGGGAAACAAGTCTTATGACTTGTGTTTCCTTTCTATACATATAAGTCTTTTTAAAGACTTATAATTATTTCTTTTAATTTTTCATGTTATTTAAAAAATTGTAAACATTAAGTCTTCGGTGATGTTTTATAAATCACCTAAGACTTAAGTGTTATTTTAAATGCAAAGATAATAGAGTTTTTGAAGTCATGAGGGGAAAGAAAGATAAGTCTTGATTTATGACTTAAATACAAATAGGAGCATGTGCTTATGTGACCAAGTCATGAATAAATGGAGGATACTTTTGTATTTATCACATGCCAAGGATAAGGGGAATTTGATTTTAGTTTTCCAACACATGGACAAGAAATAGGAGCATTTATTTGCTTTTGAGGCAAAATTGGAGCTTTTGGAGGGAAATTTGAAGTGTCATCATATTATATATGGTCAAATTGATTTCTTCAACCTTTTGGAGCCTCTTTGGAGAAGAATCACTTGCTAAAAAATAGGCTTTTTGAGGGCATACAAGTTCAAGAGTTTCTAGATCCTTTTTGGTGGATCTTAGTTGGAGTTGGATATAATCACTTTTGTAACTCAATTGTAATCAGTTCTTGCTTGTTGCTTTTTCTCTTTTGTGACCATTTGGCAGTCCTTGGGGAAAAGATAGAGTTTTATAACTCATTTTGAACATGAAATAATAGAGAAAACCTTGGTTATTGATGATTTTGAAGTTTTTTCCTTCTTTTTCCTTGCTTCATTGTGTACATTCAGATGATTTGATCAGGCTATCTGTGAGGTATTGCTATTTCCTTATAGTCTTGTCTCATATTCAAGAGTTAGTTTATGCAAGTCATAATTAGCATCAAGTTTAGTGAATGGCTTATAGTTGTGAAGTCACGTTCCTTCTAACAGTCTGAGCATCAAGACCTTGTTATGAAATACTTATGAAAATACTTGCAAGAATGAGTTGTGCAAGTTTATTTTCAATCATTTTTTAAAAAATAGTGTTTAAAGTATGAGATTTATGTTCAAGTTCAGTTTGGTGTATCACCTCAGGAATAGTTTTTAGTTTTAGTACTCCTCCCTTTTCCTTACAAAATCAGTAGCTTTAGGTGAGTACCAAAAGGAAGCTGACCTTCTTCGGAGGTTGACCTCTACTTATGAGTGACCCACAACTTTAGATATCTTCCTATGTTACATTGAAATGTTGAACTTCATGTTCAATAGGGTGCAATTTCAGTAGATAACAGTAAGTTGTGGAAGCCCACTAAGGGTTAGGATGAACTATGTTACTCAGTGTGATGGTGGATTAGTGATTTGGTGTAAGGTGTGATTTTTTGACTTACATTAGATTGGTATCAAAGCCCTAAAAGATCTGGGCATAATAAGTTGAGAGTTTATAAGGTGTGATGATGAAGTTAGTTGTTTCCATTAATTCGTGGACAAGGACATATGTTGCAGAATGAAAGGTTGTTACTAAAAGATCCGGGCAGAGAATATAGAGGGTGATATTAATTCTTGTTGAAATATGAGATTGCAGTTTGTTGTGTGTTGCAGATTGATTAGGTAATAGAAAAGGGGTGGAACCAAAAGACTGGGCAAAATGGAAAAGAAAGAAGTCCTAGGTGAGGTGTTAGAAGATTAGAAGATGTAGGAGCAAACTGGGAAAGAAAGTCTCATAAAGAGAGACAAGAGGAAAGCATAATTTGAGAGAGAATTAGTAGAGTTGAGAAGGGATGTAGAAAAATATAAGCAATGGCTTGAAGAAAGAAACCAAGATTATGTTTGGGTTTGGCCAATGACAAAGAAAGTAAAGTGGCCTATGAAGGAGATTGTGAAGAAAAGAAGAAGGCAAGATATGGATGCCTTAAGAAGAGACGATAAGAGTATGAGTGGATACCAAAGAGATTGGGAAAACAAAGAGTTTCCTATTGAGCAACATGGACCAGAAGAGGTCAAGGAAGTTCTCATTGTGGTGAACTTGGAAAAAGTCAAGAAGTGGAGCACCAAACAAGTTCAAGAAGAAGCATTTTGATAAGAGAGTAAAGAGAAGAGGAAAGTGGTGATGAAGGAAGCTCTTATGGAGACATTGTGGTCTCTTATTTTATTGACTAATATTGTATTTGAGCATGTATATGTAGGTATGAAGAGCATTATAAGGGAGGTAAAGAATGAGACCTTGGAATGGATAAGAAAAGGATCTAGAAGTGCACCCATAGAAAGAGGTGAAAATGAGAGAAGAAGAAACAGAGTTGTAGCAGTTGGTGGAGTCAATATGCAAGGGAAATTTGCAACAGTTTTTCAAGAAGAAGTACAATACAATGAACTCAAATATGAAGATGAAAATGGTACTATAGTGTTACAGGATGATAATGAAAATGTTGAAGATGCCTTAGAATTTCAAGATGCCCTAGAAGTTGTAGATGAAAGAAAAGAAGCCCACGAAGGGAAAGAGGTAAACAAAGAGGTTAGAGATGAGAGAAAATCTAAGCAATAGGGCATTGAACCTGTAAACGTGAGTGCAAGTAATGGTTTTGGCCAAGAAAGTAGAAACAAGGATGTTGGATTACAAATGAATAGGGAGAAAAGGGAGATGAAGCTTTTGCATCTTACAAAAGATCATGGATACAAGGTGCTTAGTTGGCAAAGGAAACCCACTAAAATGGGGTAGCAAACAAAGGTTCAAAGTGAAATTGGAAAGAAAGAGAAAATTTATGAAGGAATTCAAGAGGACACCAGAATTTAGGAAGAATTGGCTAGAAAGGAGGCCTAGAGAAGATGATTTGAGGTTGAAATAGAGCATGGATTGAGAAGCACAAGTGCAACGATGAAGGGACAATAGTCCAATAATAAAGTAAGGGTGGTAAAGGAAGCAACAACAAACAATTGTATTGTTGAGAAGACAATGCTCAAGATTTGGTAATATGAAGAAAATAACCAAGCCCATGAACAAGGATTCATGATAGAGGATGAAAAAGAGAATAAAGACCTAGGGTGAGTAGCAGCATTTGAGAAGAAGCAAAGTTCAAGCAAGGTAAAAGGTCAGTTATTTGATTATGATGATGAGGATTTTGAGGCTTTGAATGAAATTTATGATTGTGATATGGATATGTGGA
>VDFB02090005.1:0-22296 GCA_007258455.2 Sequoia sempervirens
CAAACACACCAAGGTGTAAGACAAGATATGCAACTTAAATCCTACACAAACAACTTAATGGTTTCCAAATTAACCTAGAGTTCCCAGTGCTTAAACCTAGGCTCTGATACCAAGTGTAGAACCCCGTCCCGCAACCTAGAGGATGATGCAACACTACAGAAGCATAACTAATTTTTTTTTCAAAAAGAGTAACAATGACAAGTGAAGTAAACTACTCTAACACATACATCCTCTAGGCCACACAACATGTCTACATGTGAAATTCCAAACTTACAAATTATTCTAAAACATAGTACATGAAATTAACTCATGATAACAACATACAACAAATTAGTAATCCATTGCAAATTAAGTCTAACACATAGGAATTTAATGAGCATATTTCCACAGATACAACACCATATAAAACATTTAATCCAATGATAAATAAATCATACTTAATGTTACAATTACATCATAAGGGTTCTCCTCCATACAAATGAGGATTACAATTACATAATGTCCATAGTTACAATGAGAAAGAGAAGTACAAATCCATAGAACCACACAAGCTCCTCGAACAAGAAGATCCTGCCATCACAAATAAGATGAGAACTCAACAGTGTAAGGTGCACGCCACCCAACCATATGGTACCCATAGGCCCAACCCCCATGCTAGGAGATAGTAAAAGGTAACCAAGAAAAACCTATTACCACTAGACATAAGCAATATACAAAACCACACTATACCAGTAAATACAAAACAACACTGTACTAGTAAACACAAAACATAAGGTTACATTGCTTCCAGAACCACATAATCAATACATCCATTGTACAATACAAGATGACTGCTGTCATAGGAGGAGTGTCATCACAAAGGTTGCATTGGTTATCCTAAGGAGATCTTCCTAGGTCCCAACCCCCATCTTGGGTTATCCTAGTAACCTCTTACAAACTCCGGCCCCACATGCACACCAGTGAAAAATCAATTATCTTTCGAGAAGACAAGATAACGATCTTTCCATTCTAGGCCTTCTTGACTCATCTCAAGTCTAACACAAGCCCTTGAGCCAATGAGCGAGGCTAATTATCAAGTTAAATATGTTAACCACCCATTCCCCTAAAGTAGGTTATTTAATTTCCACTAATTACACTGACTTCCACACAAGTTATCCTGGGACCACTTTGTGTCCCGACCCTCGTTGAAAGCCACTCCCCTATCGACAACACAATAACTCATTCTACACCCAAGGGTAGACAGTGCACAAACTGATAATAACACAACACAAGAGATAACACATCCATACGGATGTCCAATACTGAATCCAACTACATGCACTACCCAAGGAAATCTCAAGGTGACTAACATTAATAACAACCCTGTCACAATTATAATCTGGAAGACTTATATTTTCTCTACCACAAATATTCCCCACTCTGCCTAATTACATAACACTAGAAATTAAAATAAACAATCTCAGGTAATTAAAAGCACTATTATTCAGATTTCCTAAATCCAAAACAATCAATATCGCATATCTAAAATACACCATTTAAACATAATTCCTATTTATAGGTCAAAAATGAATTTAAACTAAATGATTACTTTCAGTTCACAACTACTCATAAGATTAACTCAAATTCATTAATAAAATAATCAATCACTTCAATTTAATTAATCGTGCTTTTCAAATAATCATTGTATTACTCACACATTAAATAAATATATTTAATATGTATATATATAATTAAATATAATTATATATATCTACATATTAATATATTATTTAATTATAAAATTAATTATTCTTTTCCTAGATTCCATTTTAAAATAATTACAATACAATTTCCAAATATATATATATATAATATACACATAATATATAAAATATATATTATAAATAATATGTATATTATATATTATATGTATAACATATATCCATACATAAATATATAATATATATTAAAATAAACATTAAAAACCATTCGTACTAAAATCGCAGTGCAGATTGCGCTAGGCATTAATATGGGAGACGACGCTGTCTGTGTCAGTGCCTTCCCCACACATGTGTGGAGGGCGCTACCACAACAAGCCCGTCCCCACCACTACACAGAGGTGGTGATGGGGTTTAATCCCCAGTGCCTCCAATCAAAAATTAAATTTATTTTAAATTTCTGCATTGCTAATAATTCGCCGTACGGCGATTTTTCTCCATTACATTTCAAAATACAAATTTCTATAGGAAATTTATAGTATCTTTAATAACTAAAATATATATAGATAATATATATGTATATGTACATATATATTTCAATATATATGTATATATATATGTATGTATATATATATATATGGCGGTAGAAGGGGAAAAATGAACTAAACTATGCATCTACACTTCTAAATAAGATAATTGCATCTAAGATTAAGAAATTTAAATGAATTTAAACTATAAAATCTACATAAATCTATCATATTTCTCTCTAACTCTAAAGACTTCTCTAATTTACTTAGCTCTCAGATTTGTAAGCTAATTAAACTATTAAAATAACACTTAGAGAATGAGAAATGAATTATTCTACTCTAATATGATCTAAATGTGCAAATTCTATTCTAATGGCAGCCATGACTGCAAATGCTGGATGCTTGATTGTTGCTTGATGGATGCTAGATGAATGCTTGAATGCTAGATGGTTTGGATGTTTGAATGCTTTGGAAACCTGCAGAGTAAGATTGCATAAATTGGGATCCTTTTCTTGTAGCCCAAGAGCTATATTTATAGCTTTCATGGCAGCACAATTACACAGGAAACCGGGATGAGGGGCTGTGATTTCCTCTGGAGAATCCAAAGGCATGGGATGAGAAGAAGGAGCTGACCATAGAGAATGGTTTCTCCCCATGAAAACACCAGGAAAGATAAGAGGGAAGGTGGGTGGAAGGTTGTTGAGAGAACTTCCTGCAAATTTTCCCTGAAGCTTTTCCCGTGAATGGCGGTGCCATTAATTTGATTAGTGAGAAATAAATATTTATTGGTGAGGGAATAGTGCAAACTTTATGTAATAAATTTAAATAATTTTAATTTATTTAAATTTAGCAAAAATGAGGAATAAATAATTTAATAAATCAAACTATAGGGTTTGGTTTTATTAAATTAAAGGAGAGTGATAATTAAACAAAAGATTTTTAGCAATCTTTATTTAATTAAGAGGAAATGTAATTTTAAAATATCACAATTTATTTAAGAATTGTGTATTTAATTTAGAAATAATGTGTAATTAAATAAAACAAGTTTTAATTTTGTTTATTTATTTAAGAGAGAAATAATATAATTAGAAATGATAATAATTAAATAAAACAAAGTTTTTGATTTTGTTTATTTAATTTAGGAAAGAAAAATAGAAGAATTAAATAAATGAACTTAATATAAATAAATATTTCTATTTATTTACTAGAAGTAGAAGAATTTAAGATTAATTAATCAAATAGAATTAAGTATTCAATTAATTAGATTCTCGGACCATTTTAAGGTGTCTACATTTTGCCCCTCTTTGAAGTGATGTGTTTATGCAGTGCTTCAAAGAATGATTTTGCTTCAGCTACTAGTATTGATGAAAGATTTTAAAGCATGCCCCAGACTTGTCCCAGATGATGAATTTTGAAATGATAGTGATATATGCCCCCTCGGGAGATAAATTGATGAATTTTGGATTTTTTCAAGAATTTTGAATTTTTATGATGGTTTGATGATGATTTGATGAAGAAACAATTTATCTCCCGACAAGATTGTCAAAAATGGCCTTGTGATTGATAAGAATTAATTCCTCAGAAGGAAAATAAATAAATCCCATAAAATCCCCTAAAAATAGCCTATAAATGCTCCAAAGGTCATTTTCAAAAGTCATTTGTGCATTGACTTTTACAATCTTTGTGATAGAGACCCTTTAGAGTATTCAGAGCTAGAATGCCGATCCCATACCACACCCACTGACTCGAGCGTGTGCGCTGTCATCAGCATCCGGCCGACTATGGACCTCTGGTATGTACCCCAACTCGTCCTCGTAATTCGCGCCTATATTTTTGATGTGTATTTGAATGTTTTGAGTTTTAGCGCGTGGTGAATGCGGTGTAGCACGCCCGTGATTTTTTGTAGCGCGTCATAGTTTTAGCGTGTCCGGTCAATAGCGTAGCGCGTCCAGTAAGTTTTGTAGCGCGTCAGAAGTTTTAGCGCGTAGGGTCAGTTTTGCAGCGTGCTAGTGAAATTTTGTAGCACGCTAGAAATTTGAGCGCACAGGGTCAGATCTGTAGCGCGCCCGATGAATTTTGTAGCACGCCAGAAATTTTAGCGCATTAGGTTGATTTTGTAACGCTTTTGGTATAGATTGATGTAATCATTGTGCGTTTTAATTTTTGTCGATTTGTTTTTGATTCCATCTATTTTAGTTTGATCTTGACTAAAATATATGGGAAACGATCTCATGATGAGCGAGATCTATTGAGTGATAATAATTACCCTCATGATAGGTGAGGAATAATTATGCATTCTGAATGATTGAACCCAATTGATAGATGAGGGTTCCTTGATGTTTTGATAGGTTGATAGGAAAAAGCACAATTTTTGAAAATTTGATGATCTTTTGATATTCTAATTAAAATGTTTTGTTTTGTATGAGTACAGGAGCAGTTAGATGTTATCCAGGTGCGAGAGCAGTTCCCGTGGCCCTTTGATATGATACCGAGACTGTCACCTGATGAGAGACAGCATATTGCTGCTTGTGGTTTGGCGACTTTACTTGACATGCCCCATATTAGACTCAATAGGGGTCTATTGACAGCTTTGGCAGAGCGGTGGCATAGTGACCACAACACCTTTCACTTACCTACTCGTGAGATGACCGTGACACCAGAGGATGTATGGCGTATTCTTCGTATTCCCTTTGTTGGAAAGATTGTGGTTCATGATTCAGAGGAGGTTGGTGGTGTAGAGGCCATGCAGAGAGTCTTTCAGGATCTCCACATTGCAGGAGAGTGGCTCCCATGGATAGATATATATGAGGCTTATGCTCCGCTCCCTTCAGTGTTGGCCGGCTTTATTGGTGGATTCCTTTGTCCTGATAAGAGGTCAAAGGGTCTATCGCTTGGATGGGGTCGGGTGTTAGAGGGTCTCGTGGTCCATAGGATGAGATATGCATGGGGCATGTGCATGCTTGCCCAGTTATATCATGACTTGCATTGGATTGTTTATCTCGACGGCAGCAGTCTATCGGCGGGAGCTACCCTTCTCCAAGTATGGGCATGGGAGCATATTGCTGTTACGCGTCCCGTTCCAGTGTTGGCCAGACCAGCGACGAGGCCATATGTATTTCGATATAGAGGCAGGCCTACCCAGCATATGATGGGTAAGCTTGAGTATTGGAGGCGTATTGTTGATGATATTGAGGCAATGACCTGGCGTCCGTACTTAGATTGTGATGCCTGGGACGATGATGATATTGAGTTGGGGTTCTTGTCCGATTCGATGTATTTGATCGGGAAGAGCCCCAAGGTCTTGGAGCGATTCCTGTTTCGTCGTGTGTACAGGCAGTATGGCATTGTGCAGTGCATGCCATTGGGTGTAGCACATTATGGCCGACGTCGGATAGATGTTCCTGATTGGGGTCCCAGCTTGCCTTACGGGGCACTTGTTGAGGGTTACCGTGCTTTACAGCCATCAGCATGGGATGTTCGGCGGGATATTGTCGAGGCGCCCATTACTCCTGAGTATGGAGAGTATTTGGCTCTACACCCTCCTCCACGGATCACTATTCCAGATGAGCCAGCACCTGTACCAGCGGCAGCACCAGCAGTAGCACCAGCAGCACCAGCAGGGGGTGTTCAGGTTGGTCAGCGACAGGGGAGAGAGGAGGATGTTGATGTGGATGTGGAGAGCAGCTCGGAGATCGATAGTGATGAGAGCTCCGATAGTAGTGATGATAGTAGTGCTGATGATGGTGGAGATGGGGGGAGACTGAGTGTAGCAGGTACATCAGAGCCATCCTCCAGTGCGCCTCGTAAGAGGCAGGCTGTTACTTCTTCATCGGCAGATCCCTTAGAGATGGCAGGTTTACAGGTGCAGGTGCAGACATTGCAGGGTCAGCTAGCACAGGTGCAGGGGTTATTAGCATAGACGCAGGCTCAGACGCAGGCATAGCTGGCTACCGCACAGACTCAGATTACATCTCTGATTAGTGAGAGAGATGGTGCATTACAGGCAGCAGCGACCGCACAGGCTCAGGTGACAGGATTACAAGCACAGTTGTCCACTGCCCAGGCACAGATCATAGCCTTGACTGCAGAGCGAGATACCATTAAACGGACAGTAGAGACAGCACAGGCGACCACAGAGAGGTTACAGAGAGTGGCAGATGGGACTTCTGTAGCGGATTATATGCGAGAGGCCATGCGGGCAGGTGCTGAGATTGAGTTCTACCAGAGCCGGTACCATGAGTTTTGCCCCCCAGAGCAGAGAGTCAGCTATGCTCAGTCGCGCTCAGAGAGGACTCGATCGAAGACAGTGAGCAGAGGTGTGACACAGCCTCTTCCGAGAGATCCTGGGACGTCTGGTGGTGGTACCGATACTGGTGCTAGACCTGCTCCTTCTGGTGGGAGTACTACTTGAGATTATATGTGTACCCATTGAGAGATTGATACAGCCATTTTTGACTTGATGTTATTTTCATTCTTTTTCAACTTCATTGTATACTTGACACTTGATGAGATATATATGTGCAGCGGTTCGATTGATCTATGACATGATTTTACATGTTTTATGTGATGGATGCATTGATTTTATGATGTATTCATTGATTTTATGGTTTATTGACGTGATGGATGTATGGATTTTATGATGTATTGATGTGATGGATGTAGTAATGATGGTGTGAAATGATATTGATGATGTATTTCTTTTCTTAATGAGATGTAATGTATGATAGATAAAATGTGATGTTAATGAATGATGTATGGAAATGCAAATGAATGTTGAATAAATGAAATGTAATGATGAATGTAAATGTAAATGAAATGTAATGGTAAATGCAAATTTTATATGGAAATGTAATGATATATGGATAAACGAAATGTAATGGTAAATGTAAATGGATGATGGATGGAAATGTAAGATGTATGGAAATGTAAGTGATAGATATGAATGATAAATGTAAATGGATGATGGATGATAAATGTAAATGAAATGTAATGGTAAATGCAAATTTTATATGGAAATGTAATGATATATGGATAAACGAAATGTAATGGTAAATGTAAATGTAAGATGTATGGAAATGTAAGTGATAGATATGAATGATAAATGTAATGATGTATGTAAATGCAATGATGTATAATGATGGAAACGTGATGATGTAAATGGAATGATAAATGAATGAATTGCAAATGTAATGATAGATGAGTAGATGAAGTTTAATGAATGGTGAAATGTAAATATAAATAGATGATATAAGAATGATATGTAAATGAAATGATGTATGGATGTATCAATGTATCTAATGAAATGAAAATGAATGATGAGATGTTTATTGTGAATTTATGATGAGATGAAGAGATGATCCTATATGCATGCCGTGTATGAAAATTGTATGTGTCGAGTATACTCAGTCTTTAAAAGAAAAGATGACATCATTTGTGAATGAATCATTGTAACTTGTGCCACTAGTACTCTGCAGATGTATTATTATGAATGCAATCTATGTTAACCATGCAAATGACTATTTTATTAATGCAAATCTAAGTGTCATTTCAATAATCATTTTATTCTGCTTTGTATCATCACTGAGCTTTATTTTAAAATGTTGAAAGCGAATACAAGCATCATGGTATAAGATAGACCAATGATGACCTGAGTATTTCTTTCATGATTTTTGATATTGCAAGCGAACACAAGCATCATGGTATAAGATAGACCAATGATGACCTGAGCATTTCTTGCGCAAACAAACAAGAATTAATCATTTTCTTAAGTGAAGTTGAATGTCATCCATGATACTTGGTAGAGCACTTCCCGCGACCATTCACAAAATAATAATGATTAACTCACAAAACAGTAAACAAAGAAAAGGTATCATTCTTCTTCCTTACTTCTCTAGTTCAATACATCATTGAGTAGCTCCAAAGAAATGATAATCAAATGATAAAATGAAGAGCACAACAATTCAAATTCTACTTAATGTATTTTCAAATCATTATTCAGATTAGATCATCAGTGTTGAGATGTGTGTGCTGATGTGTTGTCACATACTGCAAACCTACAACATGAGAGCAAGAGTCGTACATGTATACAAATAGTAATTCATGCACACCGTGAAGAGAGAATCGCAGAAATCACAGGGCACTCACAAGAGAGTGATGCAATACTGTTCTCTTCACCAATACAATGTCACATCAACTGACGAGATAATATATCAATTAAACTACAATAAGCATATATAGCAATGTCATCACAACTATGCATCTATGCAATCATAAAGCATATTAAACATAATCACCATGCATATAATGTATCATCACATCCATATAGTCTATCATCACTCCACTGTCAGCGATAGAACAACCATAACATAAAATAAGGTCTAACAAAGTATCTGAGCTATCAAGAAAAACATAACAAAACAGAGGGGTGTCACATACCAAACCTTTTCCAAGATAAAGATGAGTTAGATGGGATGAAAATGGATTGTATAATGAAGGGTTCTTGGATTTATTATGGATGGGATGAGATGATTCCACCTGAAATGGTGCACATAGATGCTTGATTCTACTCATGACACCTGTTTTCTAGGTTTTCATCATGGTACTTGTCCAAAGTGCCACCAAAGTGGTTTTCACTAGAGGATGATTTTTCTCATGACTTCTCTTGATTTGTTTTGAGTTTTTTTATTTTTTGAAAGTTTGTGTTCATGTCGAATCACCTAGTGGTGCTGATGTAGAAGCTACTACTGATATAAATGTTGTTGCTATCATGATGTGCCAATAATATCCTACTTGGAGGAGTTGTTTTTCTAAGATACAGGTGCTTGAATGTAACCCTTGGATTATTTTTTCTTCTTTATCGATACCATAGTTAACCTTACCTAGATGCACACATTGTAATAGAGTGCTCTTAGAGTCCTTATGATAAAGAGTTCTTGCAAATACATGGTCAATACAAGAGTTGGATACCATGGATGTTGAAGTGGATGGTGGAATGCATTGAGGGATATGAGATGCAGATGGATTGGTTGACAATTTGGAATCTTTGATTTTCCAAACTTGGGATGATAAGCAATGATGGGTGGATATGGAGATTCGATTGGGACCAACTTCTTGATATACCTTGTAGGTCACTCTTGAAGCTTTATTTTGTATTGATAGACACTTTTGATGGATAAACTTCTCTTTTTTATTTTTCCCCATAGTTTATTTGACTAATGGAGTGTGATAGGGATGATTTTATTTATTTTTCTTTGGTATACATTTGAATTTTTCTTGTCTATTTTTCTTTGTGTATTATTTTGCTTCAAAAATTTTCTCTTTTCTTTGATATAGACCTCTTTCTTGTGGTTGGTCCCAATTAGTGGGTGGAAAGATGCATGAGTGATGATTCATGATATGAATGGTTGGAGTGTTGGTAGATATTTCATCATAAGGATTCTTCATGCTCCCCATGTTGGTGTTTGTGCTAGATAAAGTTGCCCCCAGTATTATGGGAGTATTACTAACATGCTTTGATTATGATACTGGCAAACCATTTCCTTGTTGTTCAAGATGGTTTAGTTTTTTTGATTTTCGATAATGCTTGATATCCTCATACTCACTTTCTTCAATACGTATGGAGGATGTGTTTGATTTTGATGCTTCTTCAAAAGGTGTTGATGCTTTAAAATCCATATAGGAGTCTTCTTCATAATCCATTTTTTCTTGCTCTTCAAAGGATGTTTCTAATTTACCATCCATGTAGAGGTCTTCTTCATGATCAATTTTTGATATATCTATGGATTTTTCTATGCCTTGATCATGTGTAAAAATATTAAGAGTAGGAGACTCTTGTTCTTTGGTAATAATATCAAAAATATGAGACTATTGTTTTGGATGAAGATCATCTACATGTCCATTAGGAGTAAGAATCTCATAGGTAGATGGAGGAGAATGTGATATATGGATATGATCAATATTTGTGACATCTTGTATAGATTGGAGAATACCCATTAGATCATGGTAGTATCCTGGAGATACAAATTCTTGATCTTGATTAATTTTTAAATTTCTTTCGACATGCTATGGATCAAGCTCTTGACAGGGGTCAATTTCAAAGGATGGATTGCTTACAAAGGGTTCTTGGATATCTTCTTAAGGCATGAGAAGTGGCTCAATATCATCTTGATCTTTGAGTGGAATTGGATCAAGTTTTGAGTTGAGGATTCGTTCAATATCGACAACCATGGGGTCAAATGATGTCAATATGTCTTGGAAAGGTCCATTTCTAGACTTTGGTGAAATATTTTTATCATTATTTGAAATAAATTCTTGAGGTATGTGTTGAACATGACAACTGAGAGGGGGGTAAATTAATTGTCACATATTTAATCTTTTAATTCAATCATCAGAACTAATTCTTAACACTACTTAAATGATTAATCATCAAATTCCAATGCAAAAACTTAAATCCAACACATAAACACAATAAAACCATAATTACATGGAAAACAAAATAAGGGAAAAATCATGGTGAGGATTAACTCACACTATAGAGAATATTAAAACTGATTACAAAAAGGCTCACTACCTGTGAAACAAGGCTCACTGCCAAAATAAGGACTCACTGTCCAATAGGGCTAACAACCTGGAGGGCTCAATTCCATAGTGATACAAAGAAGAGAAAGAAGACTTATTACAGAGAGAAGACAATCTCAATGCAACAAAGGATTCCACCATAGTCACTCACAAACATGCATGAATGATAAAGTTCACCTTGAGATCACTGCTTCTAGAAACTCAACATTAAGGCTTCACACTGATTTTCCACACTCGCATTACACATACTCACTGGATAACATCAATGCCGCATCTATCTGCTCTTTTTCTTTTCCATTTATCTCTCTTCTTCACTCTTGTATATTTTCCATCACTAACTCATCCTATATTTATACCATCTTCAACTTTGAAACATATCCAAATTTGGCCATCCAAATCCAAATTCAAATTAGGTTAGCGCCAAAACATCCTAGGGTGGTATTAGAATGAGGGCGACCCAAACACACGCTTCATAGGGACCTAAATAGATCCAACACACTTCATCAACTCTGAAAGTAGTGTTCAACACAAGGCCAACCAAGCCAATGTAAAACACATAGAACCATTAAGCACAAACTTTCTAGATGCCAAAATTATCTTCAATACAATCAAGGCAACTCAACTCTAGAATTGCAAGTCATATGACTTGATCAAAGAGAAATCTAGACCAACAACATTTCTCCCGGACTTCAACCAGAAACATAGAAAACCATAGTTCACAACTGGTGAACACAACTCGCACTATATAATGAATCAATAGCTAAAAATATGGATATAACATCTTCGAACAACCATGATCAACATATCTGAACCATACAAATATAGGAGCAAATCTAGAGCAAAAACCAGAGCAACCAAAAAACACTTGCAACATATCTCCTATACAATTTTCTCAATATCCTCGACATATACAACCAAAAACCTGTATCCATGATACTAATGACAACAATAATTAGTTGATAACCAATTGATCAATTGGCATCAATGACCAATTGACCAGTTGGCATCAATGACAACACCTTCAATCTATCGATTCTTGCAACAATCTCCCCCTTTGTCATTGATGGAAACACATGATGTGAAAAACCATCAAAGACAACATACTATATCTGATTATACTTCTCAAGATTTTTCTTTATGTTTCTCCCCCTTAGTAGATAATATTTTGTATTCTTCCTCTTTTTCTTCACATGCTTCCTCTCCTTTTCTTTTTTAATTTTTTTTTCTATTATTATTTTTAGCTTTTTCGCATGCTTCCTCTCCCCCTTTGAAATCAATGGAAAAGGAAAAACATATTTTACAATGATTTCTCCTTTGACATGAAAAATATAATACACACAAAGAAAACACCAGATACTCCCTGCTCCCCCTGAGAGGTAGCCACCAAAACATCAGTCTAGAAGAAAGATAGATCGATAGATCCACCAAACTGATGCATCTCCATATGAATCTAGTTCAAGAAAGGAGGGGAAATGACCCCTAACTTCTCTTGGAGATACTCAAAAGTATATTTAGGAAGATCCTTCATGAAAATATCAACCACTTGATCCTTCATCGGAACATACTCAAGATTTAATTCATTCTCCATGACCTTCTCTCTCAACAAATGATATCTGATAGATATATGCTTCATCCTCAAGTGCATCACAAGATTCTTTGAAATGTTAATTGCACTTGTATTATCATAGAAAATAGATATAGGATCATCATATACCATTGTGATGTCTTTCAATGTTTGTTTCATCCATAGAACTTGTGTACAACAAGATGCAACAAAAATATACTCAGTTTCAATAGTAGACAAGGAGACTGAATCTTGCTTTTTACTCAACCATGCCACCAATTTGTATCCAAGAAAGAATGCAGCACCACTTGTATTCTTTCTATCATCTACACATCCAACCCAATCTACATATGATTTCTCTCTAAGAAATGTAACCCATGTATATCTAAAATAATCATCAATTAAAAGCATAAAGTACCTTTCACCAAGCAGACTTCTCACTCTTATCAGACCGCAAAGATCTACATGAACTAAATCCAGTAGTCGAGTAGTAGATTGTTCCTTTGATTTGTAATGATTTCTTTCTTGTTTTCCAAACTGATAATTTCTCCACATAGCATTAACAGGCTTTGTAATTCTTGGTAAATCTCTCACGGCCTGAACAACACTGATCCTCACCAAGTTATCAAAATTCATGTGACACATTCTCCTATGCCATAACCAAATTTCATTAATCTGAGTCATAAAGCATCATCCATCACCACCCTTAAGTTGATAAATATTTCCTTCATATTTCTTTCCTACAACAATCAATGTTTTGGATCCTTTCTAGATCTCACATATTTCATCCTTGAACACAAGATCATATCCCTTACTACACATATGACCAACACTCAAGAGATTATGCCTTAAACCCTTAACATAGTATAAATCATTAGTATTATGCTTGCCATCAAAACTTACTGAACCTATACCACAGATTTTAGCACTAGTATCATCTCCAAACATAACCAAGCCTCCATCATATTTTTCAAGCTTAATAAAATTAGTTTTATCACTATTGATGTGATGTGAACAACCACTATCAACTACCTAGTAATTCTTTTCTTGTTTAGCATGTAGGGAAGAGATAATCATACCTTCATTTTTCTCTTTCTTTGGAGGGATTTCTTTTACCTATTTTTCAGAATTAGCATAAGTAGGTTCATCCTTAATCACTAAGAACAAGTATTCATTGTCATCAGGATCTTCATACTTAGAATCTTCATCAGATATACTAGCATTCTTATTCACATAGTATGCTCTGTTGAAATCTTCTTTCTTTTCTTTTCTTTCTCATATCTTTTTTTATTCCTCTTAGCTCTTTCCAACCACTTTGCAGCATAATGACCTATTTCTCCACAACTAAAGCATTTAAAGGGAAACTTACCTTCATACTTAGTGAAGCCTTTCCTCATCCTTCTTACAAAGTTAGCTTCTATTTCATCAAATTCTTCTTCATTCGGATCTTCAACTTTTGTCGCCTTAAAAGAAGTCTCTGATTTGCATCCATTCCTCAGACTAGGCTTCCTCATCTCATAAGATGTCAAAAATCCCAACAAAAGATCTTTAGTGCAAGTTTTATAATCTATACTCTACTTAATAACACACACCTTCTCGCTGTTAGCATTAGAAAGAGTTCTGAGAATCTTCTTTACAATCCTAGTTTCATCTATGGTAGCACCAAGTCCTCACATTATGACCACTATCTTATCCAATCTCTGTACATAGGCTTTAACATTCTCATCTTTAGATATATGTAGAAGCTCAAACTGAGTCTCCAAATTCTACAATTTTGCCTCTTTAACTCTTTCATCACCTTCATGCACTCTTTCCAAAGCATCCCAGACTTCCTTAGTAGTCTTCAAATTTTGAACTTTAATCAACTCAGAATGTACCAGAATGTTCTTCAAGATGTACTTCACCTTATTTTTTGCTTCATGTGCTTTGATCTCTTCAGATGTACTTGGACCATTAGCAAGAGGAGTGTAAGGATTTTTGCAAGCTTTTTCCACATCATATCCACAATACTCTAGATATTCTTCCATCAATATTTTCCAGATAGCATAATTAGTTCCATCAAACCTTAGATACTCATAAATCATTTTTCTAGCCATCCTGGACCTTCCTCAAGTGGTTAAGCTCTTCACCAAGGAACCAAGCTCTGATACCAATTGTTGAATAGAACAACTAAGAGGGGGGGTGAATCAGTTGTCATAGATTTAATATTTTAATTCAATCACCAAAACTAATTATTAACACTGCTTAAATGATTAATCATCAAATTCCAATGCAAAAACTTAAATCCAACACATAAACACAATAACACCAAATTTACGTGGAAAACCCAATAAGGGAAAACCTACGGTGAGGATTAACTCACACTATAGAGAATATCAAAACCGATTACAAAAAGGCTCACTTCTAAAATAAGGACTCACTGTCCAACAAGGCTAACAACTCGGAGGCCTCACTACCACAATGATACGAAGACGACAAAGAAGACTTATTACATAGAGAAGACAATCTCAATGCAACAAAGGATTCCACCACAATCACTCATAGCCATGTATGAATGATAAAGTTCACCTTCAGCTCACTGCTTCCTGAAAGTCAACATTAAGGCTTCACACTGATTTGCCACACTCACTTGATAGCATCAATATCACATCTATCTACTCCTTTTCTTTTCCACTTGTCTCTCTTCTTCGCTCTTGTATATTTTCCATCACTAACTCATCTTGTATTTATACGATCTTCAACTTTGAAACATATCCAAAATCGGCTATCCAAATCCAAATTCAAATTAGGTCGGCACCAGAAAATCCTAGGGTGGAATTAGAATGAGGGTGACCCAAACACATGCTTCATAGGGACCTAAATAGATCTGACATGCTTCATCAAATCTAAAAGTAGTGTTCAACACAAGGTTGGCCAAACCAGTGTAAAATACATAAAACCATTAAGCAAAAACTTTCCAGATGTCGAAACTATCTTCAATACAATCAAGGAAACTCAACTATAGAACCACAAGTCATAAAACTTCATCAAAGAGAAATCTAGACCAACAACATTTCTCTTGGACTTCAACCAGAAACACAAAAAACCATAGTTCACAATTGGTGAACACAACTCGAACTGTATAATGAATCAACAACTAAAAATATGGGTATAACATCTTCCAACAACCATGATCAACATATCTGAACCATACAAATATAGGAGAAAATTCAGAGCAAAACCCAAAGCAACCAAAAAACACTTGCAACATATCTTCTTTACAATTTTCTCAATATCCTCGACATATACAACCAAAAACTTGTATCCATGATACTAATGACAACAACAATCAATTGATAACCAATTGACCATTTGAAATTAATGACAACACCTTCAATCTTTCCATTCTTGCAACAGTATCTTATCTAACTCATTGGGTAATGTAGAGATATTTTCAACATGATCATTGGTGGATGGATCTTGAACTTTATCCTCAACAATTGTGGTAGAATCCTTGTTAATGTCTTCAACCCTGAGATCAAGTGATGTTAAGATTTCTTGAAATGGATCATTGTTAGATATTGGTGAGGGATTTTTATCATGATTATGAAGCATATCTTGAGGTATGTTGATTTTTTCATTGGATGAGCTAGAGACCTTGTCAACATGATCATTGGCATATGGATCTTGAATTTTATCCTCAAAAATGGTGGTGGGGATATTGTCAATATTTTCAATCATAGGATCAAATGATGTTAATGCTTCTTGAAATGGATCATTGTTGGATATTGTTGATGGGTTTTGATCATGATTAAAAATTGACTCTTGGTGTATATTGATTTGATTCTTGGACATGGTAGAAAAATCTTCAAGGTGCTCATTGATGGATAGATCTTGATCATTGTTTTCAAAAATTATGGTGGGGAGATTGTTACTGCTATCATTAGTGGTTGAATCTTGATCATTTCCCTCAACAATTATTTTTCCTTGTTCAATAAGGTCTTGGATGAGGTTTTTGAGTTTGATACAATCATACGTGTTATGACCTTTTGTTCTATGGTATTTGCAATAAGCATTATCATCATACCATGAGAACTTGACGCTAGGTTCACCCCATATAATGAATTTGGAAGATTGATAAGTTTAACATGGACTAACATGTTTAATGTTGATTCAATTGGCTCCCGTAAAGGAGTGTATTCACGTTTTTCATCTTGTGAAATTTGTGATTGTTGAGATTTATCTAGTTGTGATTGATCTTGGAGATGTGGTGATTGATCTTGTCGTTGAGGTTGTTGATTTTGATATCCAACTTCTTGATATTGAAGATGTTGTTCTTGATGTGGTTGTAGACACAACTCAATGTTTTGATGACATGATTTAACCAATAGGGGAGGGTGTCAATTTTGGGGTGGAGATGTGTCTTGGTGATATGAATAAATGAATTTGGTAAGTGTAGAAATTTGATTTCTCAAAATTTGATTTTGATACCCTTGATATAGTTGATTTGGTTTTTGGTCAAGCATATTGGGAATATACACTTGTGGTATTTGTATGGGATCATGCACAAATTGATTTTGGACAATGTTTTGATTTGGGATGATGTTTATATTTTGTATCATAGGTTGGTATTGAATATCGTTGTGGTTGTGAAACACATTGCTTTGATTTAGGTAACCTTGATTTTGCATGGCATTACCTCGATTTGGATCAATACATTGAGTTGTCAATATATTGTTTGGATTTTGAACAACATTGGGGTGATTTGTAAATGTATCTATATCACAGTTCACCAAGTGTGGATTTGATATGTTAATGTTTGGTAAGTTTTTATTTGGTATACTCACATTTGGCATGCATTGATTTGATGGGATAATGTTGTTCTGTTTAAGACTCACGTATTGATTGTTTGGTTGATAGATTTGTAGGTTTTGACTTTGATTTAAATCTACCATAGGGGAAGGTGTTCCAAAATTTAGATTGGGAATACTCACATTTTTTGTAGCATTGAGGTTTGTAGGATATAATGATCCCATATGTAAATTGCATAAATGTGAGTTTTGATAATCAATTGGTATTGTAAGGCTTTGATAGTTTGGTTGATCTAGATCACTCATGATGTATGAATCAAGTTTAAATTCCATGTTTTTCTTGTGTTTTGACCTTGTTACAAAAGTGAACCTCTAAGGTATTTTTGGACCAATGGTGTGAGTGGATGATGAAAGGGGTGAATGATATGGGGAGTGATCTTTGCAAACTTTTGGGACAACACTTTTAGACAAAGAGATTTTTTTGTTTTGATAAAAGGTGTTATTGAACTTGTAAATCTTGAAGGTAGAATTGTTAATTTCAAGACAAATTTTTCCATAAAATGTGATAGCCAACTCAACTAAGTGCATGGAAAAGGATCCATTTCACACACAACATAGCTAAATTATGGGATTAATTTGATGTTGTCTAATTCTAAAGAGTGTTGCTGTGTCCAAAAGTTTCTAAAATTATTTGGTGAAGTGAAAGATGATAAGGGGTGGATGAAATGTTTGACCCAAAATGTTAACCTAGAGGGGACCTTTGTTTTTGCAAGACCAAGATGGTAAGAAACATGCTATACCTCTAAAGTGATAAAAATCAATGACTTTAGATAATGTAACTCAATGATTTGGGCAATAGAATTTGGACTCAATGTTTTGCAATGTTTTCCTTGTTTCAATTTGCTTGTTTTGGGGAGTCAAAGTTTGAACATACATCAATGTGGGGTGTTATTTGATTTAATATTGGATTAATGAAGCTATTTTTACCACATACACTTGTCTTGCTTAAGTTTCAAACTAAATGTCTATGTCAAAAATATCATTCATTTCACAAAGTCCATTATGTGAGAATCATGAAGTTAGGGCTATAGTTGCCTATGTTAACTTTGGGAAGTATGGATTTAGATATAAGCCAAGATATTTAGAAGTCTCTAAGGATAGAATCCTTAGGAAAAACATCAATATCAATAATTTTCAAAGGGTATCCATACCTAAACCAAAGGGTTTGAAATTTTGAGAAACTTGTTGATGTTTGTTTGAAATGTTTTGGAACCAAGCAAATATTTAACTGAATCACAAGAATTTACAATATTAGCTTAAGTGGGTGTGTATTTATTAGTAGGTTTACCATCATCCCCTAAGAGATGATTAATCCGTGAAGATGGAATGGACAAACATGCTATGTCAAGGAAATGTACCTTCTTGACATGCCAAGCAAAAGAGTCCCTTCCCTATTTGCTTTATTTCCTCAACCAAAAATTGAACATGGTAAGTAACTTCTTGGAAAGATGTTGTTCCAATGCACTACTTCAAAATATGCTTCAGAGATAAAATTAGTGAGCCACTACTAAAAATGGTTCTTAATAAGGACTTTTGGGATAAACTGGTGCCTATACATGTGGCAATTCACTCAATTAAGAGGCCTCCCAACCCTTGGAAACATCTAAGGGTTTTGATGTATCACATGAATACTAAGGTCATTGGTATAAGACAACAACACTAGCTGGTTAATGACTTTTGTCACACCAATTTATTTATATAGCAAAACAAAATGAAAGCACCGCTTGGGTCATTCCCTCTCGCAAGTTGGGAGGAATCCCTCTAAAGGTAACACAAATTGTGAAGCTTAAAATGCTTTCGTCACCCAAGATTTCCAATAGGAACAAGGGGAGAGGATATGCACTTCAAATAAGAAAGTATACTTGTGTGTTTCTCTTCACCCAAGATTGCACGAAGCACAATGGAAGTGGATACGCACAACAAGTACACACAAGGAAAGCAAACACACATTCATTTTAATCCAACATAGAAAAATGATTTCATTTTAAGCACCAATGGAAGTGTTTTATTGTTCAATTTTAACCTTTCAAAGCAAATGTGAGGTTGTTTGGTTCAATTTTATCCAAATTTAAAAGATAATTCATTGCATTGTTGATTTTAAGCCCAATTGAAAGATTATTTAGCTAAAACATAAAATGAAATAGCAAGTGAGATTATCCTTTCACTAAGTGTTGAGAAACACTTGTAAAAGATGTCATTCCATGTGTTGATGAACACTTTACTTTCTCAAGTGTTAATTATTGATGATTATAAAAGCAACTTGAGATAATGAAAACTTTCTCAAATCTTGATCAATTTTGAAATTGTAAAGTGTTTTGGAAAGCTAAGTGTGAGATCTTCAAAACCCAACAACCTTTCTACAAAATTAATCATGTAGAATTTATTAGAGATGAAAGAAAATCATGCATTTAAGAGATTAAACCCAAAATTAAAAAAAAACACGATTATAAAAACTTGAGATAATGAAAACTTTCCCAAATCTTGATCAAACTTAAAATTGTAAAGTGTTTTGGAAAGCTAAACATGAGATCTTCAAAACCCAATAACCTTTCTGCAAGATTAATCATATAGAATTTATTAGAAATGAAATAAAATCATGTATTTAAGAGATTAAACCCACAATTTAAAAAAAAACAGCAAAATTAAATGCATATTAATTCTAACTCTCCCACTGGCAAGGTGAGACTGAGATCTAAAAAACCCAGAAAGCTGTTTTGCAAGCTTTAATTCACCCAATTTTCTATGATTAAAAAATATGACGGGTTTCAAGTAAAATTCTGGGTATAACCTACAAAATTCCTTCATAAAAAACACTCATAACATTAAAGTTTTCCCTCCTTCTAGCGCCAAAATGTGGATGTAAATCTTAACTAAGTTAAACATGATTGTAATAAGCAATTTAAAACAATGTAATTAGCTAAATCAAGTTACATTCCCAATGAAATTCTTGCAAAGTTAAACTAGGAAGCCATTAAAACTTGAAATAAAGCTCAAATTGCACAAAGAATCCTAATTGAACTCAACAAACCCCATCCCATTTGGGGATTGGTGCTGCATCAGATGTGGAATTTAGCCCTTTCCCAATCCTATTTTGTTGAAATAAGCTTGTATGGTATTGAAGAAAATGCTCTTAAATGGATGTGATAAAATCCAATTGCCCTCAAAGGTAGTGATAACAATTGGAGTATGCAAATGTGTGAGTTTCAACAACATGACTTTTCTATCAAAAGATGGATCCATTTGTCTCCAAATAATGCTTTATTTATAGGAAAGCAAATGAAAAATCAATGGATGGGATTAATTTGATCTATCAATGGTCAAGATGAAAAAGGAGGGTGAAACATGGATCAAGGATTCTCATCAATGGATGAAAATCAAAGATCACATGGATCAAGGAAAGATCAAGGGTTAAAAATGATTCAAAAAAACACACTTTGTAACAACTTTTAAAGTTTGTAACAAAGTTTGTTTGAAAGAAATCATTCCAATTTTGGAGCCAAAGAGGAGAATATTCCTTTGGAATATTCCCTATGCAAGTGGATGGAGGGAAATTAGCAATTTAGTTAATTTAAAACTAAATTTGAATGTAAAAGTTGAAGAAATTTGAATGAGTGCAGAAGAAGGAATATTCCATGAGTATATTCCCTTTTGGAGGAATGTGCAAAGGATGAATATTCCCTTGCAAGTGGGAGAGTTAGAATTAATTAGTAATTTGATAATTAAAACAAATTTTCAATTATGCAAATTAGACGAATTTAGGATATCAATTAAATAATTAACTTATTTAATGAAAAGGGATCAAAATGGCATTTAATTAAATAATTAAGATTATTTAATTTAAATGAGAGGACTTAGGGTGTTAAAATTAAATATTTTGATTTATGCAATTTAATAGGAGGAAAGGTTAGCATGAAAGGGGTAGGAATTAACCTAATTAGATTAATTAGATTAATATATGAAAATGATGTATTTAATTAAATAACTATGTTAATTTAATCAAATAAGTGAAGAGAAGATGAAATTCAGGATGAAATGATGTTAATATATCAGGTTCAAGTGTTTATACAATTCAAGACATTTTTAAGTGTCTACAGTACCCAAGTTGCTATTTGGCCATTCTTGGTTTTGGATTTGGATTTGATTGGAAAGATACCCCATCCCTCATCAATAAGAAATTCATTTATAATCAATTCTACATATTATTTCATGAAGTGGGCAGAGGCAATCCCTCTTTGTTCCAGGACTGCTAATGTAATATGCCATTTTATCTTATAAGAAATCATCATCTCTTAGTTTGATATTTCATCAGCTCTAGTTATAGATAATGGGACACCATTTAAAAATAAGGAAGTTAAGAAATTTTTGGAAACATTTCACATTCAATGTTGTTTTTCTACACCTTACTACCCACAATCTAATGGTAAAGTAAAGGCAATAAACAAAACAATTGAACAAATCTTGTGTAAAAATTGGGTGGCTAGTGGTGTGGAGGGAGATGCTCTCTCCACACTCATGAACTTGTCTCCCATTTGGAGTCACAAAATACGCTCACGAGACACAAGGACGAGATGTAGGTATCTCCTTGGGGGCATCACTAACTGTTGCATGCTCCTCAGGATCTCTCTCTACCTATCATTGATCCTCCTCAACTTCATCATCACTGTTATATTTGTCGATAGCCTCCTCCCTATTTGTGTGATCGTCTTGATACAGGGGTCCAAGATCACCTGTAGGATGACCAATAGGGAAGACACGCTTGGGACATGCAATTATCCACCATCTATCATATCCAACTAATGTGTTGACATCATCTTGATTAGATGTTAGGTGCACATCTTGCTCCTCATCCTTTGAGTCACTCAACTCGACGCTTGTGATGGTGGGATGACAGATGTCATGTGGCCTAGTGCCACTACACGTGGATCTTAGGTATGTGGGTTGTGGGATGGGTGACATCTGAAGCTAGCAGAACTGTCTCATCGCTCAATCAAAATTGAATGGCATAATAATATAATTATGTACAAGAAATCTATCCTACTGCATCAAACTAGTTGTCATGCTAGACCTAGCCACTCTAGTAG
>VDFB02090006.1:0-33491 GCA_007258455.2 Sequoia sempervirens
AAAAAAATTTAATAAAAAACTATCTAACCAAGTGGAAGTACTAGATATCAGAGTTACAAGTCTAAATTCGAAAGAATTAGAATTTTATCCTTCATGGAAAAAAAGTTTGCGTTATATAGTGTGAGTCACTTTTTCAAAATGTTGTTTTCTAGAAAAAACCAGTTTTTGTGGGAGATGGAAAAAGAAGTGCAATTTGATTCCAAAAATATTTTTAGAATCTATAGAAAAAATGTGATGAGACTCTAGTTTGCATCATCTTCAAATTCCTCACGGTTTAGCTGTTATAGATGCCTAAATATGAAGATTTAGTTAAAAATAATAATTTCAGTGTCCAGTTTGGCCAAAAATTGTAAACCACTATTGTGGGATCACCCTAGTACGGATTGTAAAATCTATATTTTGATCTGAAACCAATTAGATTTTTTTCCCATGTGAATCTACTTTCATTTGCTTCAATTCTCATCAAATTTCATTAAGATTTGAATAAGTTATGATCATTTTTGTGAGGGCAGGTTTGAACCCTACCTCGAGTTTGTAGTTTTGGGAAAAATGCAATAACTTTCTTTTCCACCATTGGATCTTCATAAAAATTGGAGGAAAATTCTATAATTATTTTATATTTAATATAACTGAAGTGATAATTGGCTTCATTATTTTTTTTGTGAAAGTTATTAATGACAGTTCGTTGCATTAAATTATGGGCTGCCATGACAATGTTTCCTATATGATCTCGAATGCACTTAATCATTGTTTGAGCTGAATTATTTTATGAAAGTTTTCAAGTGAATCAATTTTTGTTGTATTTTTGTCATTGTTGATGATTTCTCAATTGTGTTATTGCAAAGTAATTCAAGAATTCCTAAGAGCAAGAATTTTGTATCATTGTTTTGAATGATTGGTTGAGTTGAATTGTGATCCTCCTAGCACTGCATCAAATTAGTATCAGAGCTGAGTAAGGTTTGGGTAGAGGAAGAGTTTGTGTTTGTGGTTGACTATGTGTGTAGGTTGAGGAAGGAACCTGATTTCCTAGGTGAGGCAAGGTTAAGTGGAAGCAAGGGGGGACTTTCTTATGAAGATGGATTTGTTGAGAAGATTAGAAAGATTTTTGCAGGATGAGGATTCACAAAAAAGGAAGAAGAAAGAAGAAGAGAGGAAAATAAAAGAGGACAAGGGTATGTGTAGGATCATGGTATGCCAAAAAGTGGCAATGAGGAAAAAAACACGTCTTTCATTGACCCAAAAATGCAAAAATATCGTGTTGACTTTTTTTAGGCTCAGGTGTCAGTACACACCACCAAAGCAAACACCAATCCTAGTTTTCCATATCGGATATCCGATTTGTAAAAATAATATATATAAAAAATTTGTTGTTTTAGAGTAACGGTCTACAAATCGGATATCCGATTTGAAACGGATATCCGATTTGTAGACTGTTACTTTAAAACAACAAAAGTAGTTGTATATATATGATTTTTGCAAATCGGATATCCATTTCAAATCGGATATCTGATTTGTAAAAAACATATATATACAAAATTTGTTGTTCTTTTAAAGTAACAGTCTAGAAATCGGATATCCGATTTGAAACGGATATCCGATTTGAAATGGATATCCGATTTGTGTACACATAGACCTAAGGGTTAATGGTATATGGTAGAAGGCTTAAGGGTTATACTTTAGGCTTTAGGGTATATGGTATAGGGTTTAAGGGTCAAGGGTTATAAGGGTATAGGGGGGAGAGATAGATGGATTTAGTGTGTGAGAGAGTGACCTGAGAGAGTGGGATAAGGTCGGAGAGGGTGGGAGAGTGGGATATAGTGGGAGAGAGGGAGGAAGAGGGTGGGAGAAAGTGGGAGAGGGTGGTAGAGAGTGGGAGAGAGGGAGGGAGAGAGTATAAGAGTGGAAGAGAGTGGGAGAGAGGTAGGGAGAGAGCAAGAGAGAGTGGGGGAGAGTGGATAGAGGATGGAGAGTGGATAGGGAAGGAGAGACCGGGAGAGTGGAGGGAGGAATGGAAGGAAAGAGCTGGAGAGAGAGAAAGCTGGAGGAGGGAGGATGGAGTGGAGTGGATGGAGGGAGGGGAGAGAGAGGGGGTGGATGGAGGGAGGAGATGGATGGAATGGAAGGGGAGGGATAAAAGGGAGTGGAGAAAGACCAAGAGAGGGAGAGACTTGAGATAGATTGAGTAAGTGAGTGAGAGAGACCTGAGAGAGAGAGTAGTTCTAGGATGGAGATACTTGAGAGAGAGAGAGAGATAAAGGAAGGGAGGGTTAAGGGGAGAGAGATATAGGGATTGAGTGAGAGAGAGACCTAAGAGAGGGAGAGGGGGTAGGATGGACAGAGTTGAGAGAGGGAGAGAGAGGGAGGGAGTGGGAGAGAGATAGAGGGAAGTGGGGTTAAGGTTAGAGGTGTAATGCCCCGTCATAATAACCTAAGGAATGTTGCAATAGTGTATAAAAGTGAAATAATTTTTTTTTAAAGTATAATTATTAAGTTAATTAGTTGCATACATTCATTAAGTTATGAGACGATACACTACTTTGAGTTTTCCATAAGCGACTTTAGTATTTCACATTGCACATATTAATTAACATTAACATTAAAGATAAACATTGCATTTTATTCAATACTCCATTCAAGTTAATATAAGGTACAAACATGTTTCCATACATTGCATTTGATAGAATATACAATACTTATCCATCTGATGAGGTAGTTCAATAATAATTACAATTACAATTACAAATGTTCACCTCATATACAATTGAGGGATGTTTTACAATACAAATTTACAATTTACAAAGAAGAAGTACACATAAGTTTCCAAGCGCGAGCTCTCCATCCATAAAGCTCTCGATGCCATGATCTCAAATTTGGGGACCCAACGGAGTAAGGTGCACATTCCACCCAACCATGTGGTACCTGTAGGTCCACCCCCCATGCTAGGAGATAGTAATATGGTTACCTAGACATAATCTACTAACCCTAGACACTAGTACACATCTAACAAATGGTTACATTGCTTCCAGATTTTTAGACAATTGAATGTACTACATACACAAGGTTAACTGTTACTTTAGGTGGAGTGTCATCACAACGTTGCAAAGGTTACCCTGGTGTTTCTTCCTAGGTTCCAGCCCCCAACCTTGGGTTACCCTGGTAACCTCTTACGAAAACCGGCCCCATTGCATACTATTGTGGAATCGAATGTCCTTTGAAGAAACAAGACACCGATTTGCCATTCCAGGCCTTCTCATCTTATGCTCAAGACTGAACTAGCTCAAGAGTCATAAGTGAGGCATAAGCATCTTGTTAAGAGTTTTAATCTAACTATTGTGTCATTTAATTATCATTGAATTACTAACTATTTGTAAGTTACCCTGACACCACTTTGTGTGTCGGGTATGTGCAGGATCATGGTATGCCAAAAAGTGGCAATATTTGTAGGGTATGTGGCTGACGACTTTTTTTTCACCCAAAATTAATGAAACGAAAAGGGTTTTTAGAGGAGATTCTCAGCTTTCCGTAAAAAATATAAATTATGATTTAATTTGAATTTAATAAATAATTGTTATTCATTTTCTATTAGAATTAATTTAATTAAAAGTCCGACCGAGAATGATTGAAAACATCTATAACTTTCAAATTGTATCATATTTTTGAATCCAAACATGTCACATTATATGATTTCATATACTATAGATTAAAAAGAAAAAAATTAAATTTCATGAATTTTGACCAAGTTAAGGTGGTCTTAATGAGTTTTATATTTTCTAAAAGTTGTAATAAAAATTCATAATTAATTATTTACTTGGAAACAAATTACAAAAAATATGTATCACATCCCAGGACATGAGTCCTCTACTTATATATAAAATATTACAAAAAATATTATCATTTTATTATGGTTAGGGTGGCTCTACGACACCTACTTTATTTTTCCTAAAAATTTAAGTACTCACCGTGATTGAAATTTCAAATTTTCACAAAATAGATTTTATTTATTTTTAAATAAACCTAGTATTTTAGGAACTACATTCAATTTTCTACAAATTCTATTCTTACATATTTTTGAAATAATATAGATAACTTATTCAAATATTTACGTCAAGTTGCCTAACACTGATTTTTCTGAATTTTTTGCCACTTAAGGGCCTGTTTGACATACCATGATCCTGCACATGCCCTGTCAGCCCTTAGAAATAGCCACTCCCCTAAACATAACAAGGATTTCTACGTTTTCTTGACTAAGGTTTACAAAGTGTACAACATACAACAGACAATTTCAACTCCATTTATGACGAACAACAATGTCTATGTTCACAAAATCAAGTAACCGAGTACCAGGCTAATATCATGTACACAACTTAGCCAACACATAAACTCAACTTAACAATCAAAGTCCCCACAGTATAAATTGATCTGGAAGACTTGTTTATTTAAAACTTTCCCAAATATGCCCAAAAAGAAACACAATTAAAAAGGCAAATTGAAAATATAAATATCTATTATTCGGATACACTAAATCCAATTTGCATCTGTTTGTAATCAACATGAATATAAATCAATGTAATAAAAAGATCTAATTTAATAACAATGAAGATAATTGCTTCATTTAATCTACTCTTATAATTTTCTCAAATTCACGA
Organism: Sequoia sempervirens; assembly: GCA_007258455.2. Lineage (NCBI taxonomy): Eukaryota > Viridiplantae > Streptophyta > Pinopsida > Cupressales > Cupressaceae > Sequoia > Sequoia sempervirens. Next base: position 4,647 of record VDFB02090006.1, read on the forward strand.
AAGAGCATTTTCTATATTTTCTCAATCTAAATTTTTATGCAATTTTAAATAAAATAACTAAAATCATCTTTCTAACTTAGTAATCACAAATTCTACAAATATTTATATTTAATATAGAAATAATTTAAATATCTAAATATATAAATATATATATATATATATATTATATTAAATATATATTAAAATAATATATAAATAACATAATACATATATATATCATATATGTAATAGTTCGGATTATTAAATGTTAATAAAACAAAATTAAAAATAAAACTTCATTTTATGCACTGCGCACGACAGGCAGTCCCATGAGAGGACGCACTGCCTGTGGGGCAACGCTGCCTCCACAAATTTGTGGAGGGCGCTGCCTCATAGCAGCCATGCCTCTCTGTGGGAACGATGGCTGGGAGGTAACCCTCCACCGTCCGCATACAAACTTATATAACAGAACAATGCGAGTTTTAATATATTTTTTAAAGAATTTTGAATTAAATCTGCTGTACGACGATTTTAAACGGAAATCCGCATACGGGTTTCGAATATTTGTTTATAAATTTCACAAATATTCATCTTATAATATATATATATATATATATGTACAAAAATTTACAATAGTAAATAAAATGCTGTTATTATGTAAATGCATTCTTGAGGGTTTTCTAAAATAAATCTGGAAGATTACTGTGATTAAACAAATATTTTCCTCAGGGTTTTCTGAAAGTAAATTGAAAGAAATTAACCCATTTAACAATTTATTTTAGAAAGAATTTTTCAATCAATTACACAGCAAGTTCTCAACTAAAATATCAATTTTTCTTTTGACAGGAAAACTCATTCAAAATTTATCAAGAACTTTCCTTTTTCCCTTTGAGAATTTCTACTGTATAAACAATTTTTTTTTTTATAAATTTCCCGAGAAGAATACAGGAAACAGAAAATTAAAATTTTCTCAAACATTCTTTTTCAAAAGGAACAAATTAAAAATACATAACAAGAAAAATACCTGTATCTGAAATTTGTCTGTAGAAGATAGTTTCTTGCCTGTAGCGTGCAATTTCCTCAAAGCTTTCCAGATGAAAGGTTTCACTTCCTAGATAATCCCCAAATCCACAGAACAAGTATTACCAATCCCAAAAAGCTTCCCACCAAAGGGATCTTCCACAAATATACAGTATTACCAAATTAACACAATACAAAAGATTTTTGCAAAAACTGAGATATTTTTTTCCCGTAAAGATTTTTTTTTTTTAACAACCTCTGTGATTTCCTAGATCCAATATTACCTCCGTAACAAATTTCCTCAACAATAATCAATTAATGCACTGACACACATGTCGAGAAGTGGTTGCAAAATATCTTCTCCACCACTTCTTGACAATCTTGCCTTTTTCAAATTTGCATGTATTCAACTATTTTATTTTAAATTTAAAAATCAAATTTCAATTGCATGCATTTATTTTTATTTAATTTAAATATACAATTTCCACAATTTATTTAATTTTCAAATATTAAATCTATTCACACACACAATTTTTAAAACAATTTAATTTAATTAATTAATTTATTTAATTAAATAAATTTAATCTTTTAAGATCAAACCATTTAACCAAATAAGCTAATTAATTAATTAAATAACAAGTAACTAATTTATCCAACATTTAAAATTTAATTTAAATAACAGTAATAAAACATAATAAACTATTATTTAAAATTGACATTTTTCTTTTCAAGCAATTAAACCAAACAGAAAAATACAAAACAATCCTATGACTCTGAACTAAAACAGACGATGTACTAAGACTGGGATTATAGATTAGACTAGGGCGAACCAAACTACTATCTCCCGATCAACATATCCGTTGAGTCTTGACATGCTCAGACCTGAGTACCCAGGTGGAGTTAGTGTCATGTACCTGCAATTCCTACAACCAAGCAATAACATGCATATATATATATAAATAAAGCATTGAGCAGGCACACCTTGCGGAGAAAATCATAGACATCACAGGGCACTCACAAGCGAGTGATGCGATTCCGTTCTCCACACCAATACACATCACATTAGACTGACAAAATAAATTAACAGTTAGTCCATCATAAACATATACATAACAATAATCAACTAAAATAAACATCTACACTACCTCAAAGCATGTCTAAAAATCAGTAATCACCATACAATGTATCATCATGTCACAGAATAAATCCACTATCACTCAAAACCAGCGATCAAATATCCAAACAAAGTATCATAGTCTAACAGTGTAAAAACACAACAGCAGAAAGCATAAGCATAAACGAAGGGGTACTACAAGAGGGTAGATGGTTCGATGGTTTAGGGTTTAAGGGTTAAGGGTTAAGGGTTTAAGGGTAGAGGGGAGACAGAGGAGGAGGAGGAGAGACCCTGAGGAGAGAGAGAGAGAGGGGGTAGGGAGGTTAATCTTGAGGAGAGAGGGCAGAGGGCAGAGGGTAGGTAGCCTGGGTTAAGGTTTAGGGAGGTAGAGGGAGAGAGATAGAGGAGGTGAGAGAGATAGCTGGGTGAGGAGGAGACAAGGAGGAGTGAGAGAGAGAGACCCGAGAGGAGAGGGGTAGGAGGGCCAGGAACTGAGAGAGAGAAGAAAATAGGGAGGGATTTGGAGAGAGATAAGGGGTAGAGGGTTAAGCGTAGAGGGTAGAGGGTTTAATGGTTTAGAGTTTAAGGGTTAAGGGTTTAGGGTAGAAGGGAGAGATAGAGGGAGTGAGAGAGAGAGGGAGGGAGTGGGAGAGAGATAGAGGAGGGTTGGAGGGAGGAGATAGGAGGAGAGAGGAGAATCTAGGAGGAGGAGGGGGCAGGAGGGTGAGACCATGAGAGGAGGGAGGGAAGGAGGGGAGAGAGAGATAGAAATAAAGGGTTAAGCATAGAGATAGGGTTTAAGGGCTTAGGAGTTTAAGGTACACAGGCTTAGGTTTGTGGGTTTAAGGGTAGAGGAGGAGATATATAGGAGAGTGAGTGTGAGAGAGAGAGAATGGAGAGAGGAGATGTGGATTGTGGAGGGATGGTCTGAGAGAGAGAGGGTAGAGGGTTTAAGGGTTTAGGGTTTAGGGTTATGGGTAGAGGGGATAGAAATAGAGGGATTCAGTGAGAGAGAGAGAGGGGGGGTGAGTGGGAGAGAGATAGAGGGTAGAGGGTACAAGGTAAAGGGTAGAGGGGAGGGAGATAGGAGTGAGTGAGAGAGATAATTGAGAGTGGGAGAGGTGTTAGGAGGATGAGACTTGAGAGAGAGAGGGAGGGAGGGAAGGAGTGGGAGAGAGATAGAGGGTAGAGGGTTTTAAGGTTTAGAGTTTTAAGGCTAAGGTTTTAGGGTTTAGGGTTAAAGGTAGAGGAGAGAGACAGAGGGAGTGGGGAGGAGTGACAAAACCTAAGAGAGGGAGAGAGAGGAGGTAGGAGGGGAGAGTCTTGAGAGAGAGAGGAGGAAGTGGGAGAGAGATAAAGGGTAGAGGGTTTTAAGGGGTTTAAGGATTTAAGGGGTTATGGGTAGAGTGAGAGACTTAGGGAGGAGGAGTGAGAGAGAGACATGAGAAAGGGAGGAGGGGGTAAGGAGGGGGAGGCTTGGAGAGAGAGAGAGAGACCCAAGAGAGGGAGGGAAGTAGGATGGCAAGACTTGAGAGAGAGAGGGGGAGGCTGATAGATAGAGGGAGAAAGGATTAAGGGTAGAGGGTAGGGTGGTTTAAGTATCTAGGGTTTAAGGTTAAGGGGTTAAGGTGAGGGTTTAAGGGTAGGGAGACACATGAGGGAGGAGTGAGAGATAGGAGAGAGACCTAAGAGAGGGAGAGGGGGTAGAGGGAGACACTGAGAGAGAGAAAGAGAGGTAGAGGGTGTGGAAAAAGAGTAGGAGGGTTTGGGGTTTAGGGGTTATGGGTAGGAGGGGAGAGAGATAGAGGGCTATGAGAGGAGAGAGAGGAGTGAGAGAGAGGGAGAGAGATAAAGGGTAGAAGGTAGAAGGTATATGGTTAAGGGTAGAGGGACATAGATAGGAGGAGTGAGAGAGAGAGACCTAAGAGAAGGAGGTGGTGGAGGGGTGAGACTGAGAGAGGGAGGGAGGGAGGGAGTGGGAGAGAGATGGGAGGGTTTAAGGGTTTAGAGTTTATGGGTTATGGGCGAAGGTTTTAGGTTATGGTAGAAGGAGAGAGATAAAGACCAGAGAGGGAGATGAGAAGGGTGGATTTTTGGAGGAGGAGAGAGGAGGGTAGAGGGGTAGAGGGTTTTAAGGGTTTTGGACATGGGGTTTAGGGGTTTATGGTTTAGGTTATGTGGGTTGGGGTAGAGGGGAGAGAGAGAGGGATTCAGTGAGAGAGGGAGGGAGTGGGAGAGAGATAGGGGGTAGAGGGTTAAAAGGGTAGAGGGTAGAGAGATAGGAGGGAGAGAGAGAGACCTGAGAGAGGTAGAGGGGGCAGGAGGGAGGAAGGGAGTGGGAGAGAGATATAGGGTAAAGGGTTAAGCGTAGAGGGTAGAGGGTTCAAGGGTTAAGGGTTAAGGGTAGAGGGAGTGAGGGAGAGAGAGACCTGAGAGAGGGAGAGGGGGTATGAGGGGAGAGCTCTTTAGAGGAGAGAGAGGGCAAGCACAAGGATTTAAGGTTTAAAGGCAGAGGGCTATGCAGAGTGAGAGACATAGGAGGAGGAGAGAGAGAGGTCCTGAGAGAGGGAGAGGGGGTAGGAGGGAGAGATGAGAGAGAGAGAGAGGGAAAGAGATAATATTTAAATATTTTATATGTTAGTAATATTAATTAGTTATATAATATTTTATATATTAGTAATATATATATATATATACATTAAGTAAAGATAGAAATAATATTTAAACATTATACATAATAATATACATAATAATATAAGATATTATATATTAAATTATAAAACCATATTGTATATTCCTCGGGCAGATATATTAAAATAAACTATAAAATATTTATTGAATTTTTTATAAATCATATATTATAGTGATAATTTTAAATCATATATAAACCAAATCAGATATCCGTTTTGAAATGGATATCCAATTTGGTTTATATATGATTTTAAAAAAAATTATACACTTTATAATATATAATTTATAAAATGCAATAAAAAACGGATATCCGATTTGAAACTGATATCCGATTTGAAACGAATATCCGATTTTGAAACGAATATCTGATTTGAAATAGTTATCTAATATTTATGACACATAATTTATTGCCTAGGGATTAGCCTCAAGCTTGCTTTGGAATTTGGCTTGGACATACCAATCCTAAGAAGTCAATGCAAAAAACATGTTTGACAACTTACCTTGTTTTTCTAGACTTCTCACCCATGGGTCAGAATAATTTTATTTTTGTTACAAAATTGATGAAACGGTATGGGTTTGTAGAAGAGACTCTCTACCTTCCACCAATATAAATTATTCTTACTTTGAATCTCTAATAAAATAATACATTTATTTTCTATTAGAATTACTTAATTAAAGTCCTAATTGATATTGATTGAAAAACATCTATAACTTTCAACGGTAATTTACATTTTGAATCCAAAATATGTGTCACATTCTATGTTTTGCATACTATAGATTAAAAAAAATAAAATTGAATTTTATAAGGTTTGCAACTGCTATAATATATGAAGTTTTATATTTTTTAAAAGTTGTAATAAAAAATTCATACTCAATTTATTTACTTGGAAAAAAAATTACAAAAAAATATAAGGCCACATTCTGACATGAGTCCTTCATTTATATCTAAATTCATCATAAAAAATATTATCATTTTATTGTGGTTAGAGTAGTCAGATAGACACCTACTTCTTATTTTTTCCTCGAAATTTAAGTACTACTACATTGAAATTTCAAATTTTCACCAAATAGATTTTTTTTTTCTTAAACAAACCTAGTATTTAGAAACTACATTCAATTTGCTACAAATTATATTCTTACATATTTTTTAAATAATATAAATAACTTATTCAAATTTTACGGCCAAGTTAAGCCTAACCTCGATTTTTCCTCAATTTTCATTGTCACTGAAAATTGCTTAACCCATCATGATCCCGCATATACCCACAAGGCAAAGAAAAAGAAGAAGGATCAAGAATTTAGGAAAGCACTAGAGGAACTCAGTAAGAAGATATAAAGACAAAAGGCTGAGTTGAAGAAGTTGTATAGGAAAGCTAAGATTTGGCACTTGATAATGAACGAGAGAGTTGTGTGGTCCATCAAAAAGATTATTCAAAGAAGGAAAAGATAAGCAAGGATAGCAGCAAATGAGGCAAAGGTAAAGTTTGTTGAGCAAAGTAAGTTACAAGTTGAGATGCATGATATTCCAATTTTGTTTGTTGATGAACATATTGATGTTGAGATAAATGATATGGTTGTTGTCGGTAATCCAGTAGTTGATGAATTTTTTGTTGATGAACAAGTAGATAAGGTTGATGATGTTGCTGATAAAGTTGGTATTGATACTCAAGATGTTGTTGATAATAAGGTTGTTAATAAAGATGTTGCATATTTTTTTGCTAATGAGGTATATGAAGGTTTGCAAGAGTATGATATAGGTTATGGTTATGGTGAACATGTTGTTATATGGTACTATAATGATGAGAATGAAGATATAGATGATGTTACTAAGGTTTATACACAAGAAATGGAGTTTTGGAGCCTAGAAGTTGAGAAGATGATGGAGAAGAGATGTTATAAGAAGAAGAGGAAGAAGGACCCAGGGATAATTGCCATGATGAAGGAAAAATTACAAAATAATTGGAAGACTACAAAGAAGGAGCAGACCAGCTTTCAAGAGGACTTCAATTTTCTTTTCTTCGGGAGTATGGTGCAGGAGCACCCTTGATGCAATTTTAAGTTATATTGTGAAACTTTGGTTTTTTCTTTGTTTTAGATTTATTGATATAAATAAGGTAATTTGAGACCATCCTAAGTGGTTTAGGACCATTTTTGGTCATTTGGTGAAATTTAGGCAAATATTGTAAAAATTATAAAAGTTGCTCAAGAAAGTTGTCAAGCAACTTGTCAAAAAGTGTCATTAAGATGTTTTGTCCACAAAATAATAAAAAGGTGATTGAAAATAGTTGGTTTATTTTGGAAATGTATAAAGACACCATCCACAACTCGAATTAGGGGTTGGAGACATTATTTTTGAAGTTTGATGAATGGAAACCTCAAATTTTGTGTACATTTTCTGATTCTTACATTGTTTTTAGGTTGAAGTTGTGCATTATATGGCTTGGTATGGACTCATATCAAGGAGTATAATATATGGATGGAAATATATTTGTTTCTAATTTACAATTATTTTTGTTTCATTGAATTTTATTGAGTTTTTTGGGAGATATGACTATTTTGGTGAGACTACCCCATTCTAACAATATTGTGCAGAATGTGCAGTCTAAAAAATGTAATGGTATGGATTGTATAGTCTATATTTTGATTTGAAACCAATCATATTTTTTTTCCATGTGAATCTAATTTCATTTTATTCAAGTCTCATCAAATTTCATTAATATTTGAATAAGTTATGACCATTTTTGTGAGGGCAGGTCTGAACCCTACCTAGGGTTTGCAGTTTTGGGAAAAATGCAATAACTTTCTTTTCCATAGTTGTATCTTCATAAACATTGGAGGAAAATTCTATAATTATTTTATATTTAATCTCACTGAAGCAATTGGATTCATTATTTTTTTAGTGAAAGTTATTAATGACAGTTCATTGCATTAAATTGTGGGTTGCCCTGGCAAAATTTCCAATATGATCTAGAATGCACTTAATTATTGTTTGAGATGAATCAATTTATGAAAGTTGTCAAGTGAATCAATGTTTGTTGCATTTTTTTCATTGTTGATGATTTCTCAGTTGTGTTATTGCAAAGTAATCCAAGAATTCCTAAGAGCAATAATTTTGTATCATTGCTTTGAATGATTGGTTGAGTTGAATTGTGATCCTCCTAGCATTGCATCACCCAACCTTCATGAATGTCTCTCTACTTTTTCCCAAAAATATGGGCCTCTCATGACTCTCAAGTTTGGAATGAAAAAATTAGTTGTGGTCTCCTCTTTAGCAATGGAAAAAATAAATTTTCAAAGAAAATGACCATACATTTACAAAAGAGGTGTTCCAATGGTAGCAAAATGCGTTGCATAGGATGGGTCTGATATTCTTTGGAGTCCCTTCTAAACAAATATTATGGTGATCTAGGGAGATAGAAAGAGAGAGAGAGAGTATGAGAGATGGAGGGTGAATGATATTTAATATATAGAGAGAGGTGATTTCATTTTTTCCCTTTTCTTAAGAAAATTTATAAGTCCACAATTACTTTTGCTTGTTTAAAGATAGCAATTTATGGTAGAAGTATTGGACAATATTTGACAATGTAAAAAATATAAACTTATTTTAGTGTGGAGAAGTATTAAAAATGTAAATTAACTTTTTTATCATTAAAAAATGAAGCTTTTGATCAAAAGGTTGTAGTTTATTTGGTTGAGTATAATTGGTAAAGATGATATTAAATTTCTTTATTAAACCGCTTATTATTACTTCTTTACATTCATTTATTTTATTTGATTTCACTTTTATTTTTTAGATTTATTGTGTGTGTATATATAATTTGCATTATATTTTATGATGTCAGCTATGCTTTATTATTATTATTTTAATATTTGATACTCTTTTAATTTTGTATTAATTTTCTTAACAATATGTTAACTTCATGTACTTAAAAAATATAAGTTTACACACTCATGATATAAGAGTGTTCAATATCATTGTAGAGTACTTCTCATCATAATTATAGACATATAAATAAAAGATAAATTACTCAAATAACTTAATCTTAGTTCAAGGACTACCATTACTATTTTTTAATTTCTAGACTACAAGAATTGGGTAGCCCCCTATAAACTATAGTGCATCTGGTAAATTTTTTTCATGCACATGACCAATGATGTTGGTGCGACATGTCCTCCGATACCATGGAGATAGGGGGAGACTAGACCTCATGATCTCTTGCTTGCAACATGATGCTTTAGCAAAGCAAGCTAGGCCCCTCACTCCAAGGACTACCATTATTATTAATAATAATAAGAAAACATAGTTTTTATTGGCATATCCTAAACCTTATAATATTATCACTAAAACATTCAACTAGAAGATTCTCATCTTTATCTACTATAAGTGGAGGGAAAGATGAAGGGTAGCCTTGGTCACTAGGGGAATTTCCAAAAGCCTCTTCCATGTTTAGGATCTCATTACCTGGTGGAATTTCCCAATTGAAGGCATGGATTAATGATTGTAAAGTATACTCCACCATGGTAATCCCCATCCTAGTGCCAACACATATGCGTCTTCTCGCATAAAATGGTATGAGTTGGAAGTCATTACCACGTGGATAAATCTTGGATACTACAAACCTTTATGGATTTAATTCAAGGGGTTTGTCCCATATTTTAGGGTCTCTTCCAATGCCCCAAATTTTGACCATGAGACGAGTTTCCTTTGGTATGTAGTAAGCTTCTACTTGACAAGGTTTTGTAGAGACACATGGTAGGCTAAGTGGAGTGGAGGGGTGCTTGTGGAAGCCTTCCTTGCAAATAGCCACCAAGTAGGGGAGATTTGGGATGTCTGATTCTTTAAGATGCCTATCATGACCAATCACTTTTTCCATTTTTGCATGTGTACATTGAATAAGATTAGGATTTTTAACAAGTTCTACAAGATTCCATTCGATCAAACTACTCGAAGTGTACATTCCCGCAATGATTAATTATACAAAATACACAACCAAAAAAGTGTCACTTAATTTTCTCTACCTTAAATATTGAAAACAAAATACTACACCATCCCTTATACTTAAAGATATTTGTTTGAAGTCAATATGATAAAACATATTAACTTTTTCTTATAGATAGAGATATTTTCTTTATCATCTTGGTCTATAATATGTATCTTAAGTAATATAATTCTTTTTTAACTTTCATAATTACTTATTTTTATATTAAACAATTTCACATTGACTATAATTTTTTGGTTCAATAAAATAATAATAAAAATATGTGGTCAAAAATATGTTATTTTGTTTTTCAAAACATTTATGAAGTTATTTTATGATATTTAAATTATTTTAAATTTATTCATTAAGACAAATTTAGAATATAAAGGATAATATTTTTTGAAATGTAAGATAATTTACAATTTTTATATGAAGATTTAATTTAAGGATGGAGGAACAATTAAGTTAAAATATTAAACAACAAAAAAATATAGATTAAATAATGAATATATACCAGAAGAAGACTCTTGATGTGAACATCATATAACTTTCCTCCCTTACCATTACAGTTGTCACGTTGAGACATAACAATGTTTAAAAAGTCAGGAGTCTTTTGGGTCTTAGCTGTGCTTTGGTGTTTTGCAATCATCCTAGTCAACATCGCATCAAATCGATTGTGTAACTTTTTCATTCCTCGTTGTATTCCTTGCAAGTCCATCCATGCAATTGAGGGTATAAAATCACCAATGTTGAAATAACCTGCAGTAGTCATGAGCTCAACTGCCATGTCCTTGAACTCATTGGCTTCATCCCCTTCTCTTTCAAACACTCGCAAGTACTTAAAACAATCTACCAAAAAATTTTAGCTGCATAGAGGTTAAGCAGTTTTGGTATGTTCACTGTGAGACTTTTGTTGGAGCAATCTAAGATGGATCTCATCATGTGACCCATTTCAAAGAATCTCACAGGTTGCCAGTCTTCCAAAGTCTTGCTACCTAACATATGGAGATTGCAAACCTGAATACAAATTTAAAAATTAGATTAAAATTAAAGTTTGTTATTTCATTCTAATAATAAGTCATGAAATATAATATAAAACTTAAATGTAATGTATAAATTTTCAGAATAATCTATAAATCCACTTTTCTTTTAATATTAAAATGATACTTTTGGCCACATTTTTTATTTAATAAAAAATAAATATGCATACACATGATAAGATATTTCTTTAGGGATGAATCTTCCAAGAGGTTTTATCCTTAATGAAATTTTCTAAGATGATTCCTTGTATTTGTCTTGTATTTTCCATTTCAACACTTTATATCTTGTATGGAAACTCTTTTATTCCTCCCCAATTTCATTGCTATTTAGAAATTTAGGTAGCATAGTAGATTAATTTTTTGATTCCATAGTTTCTAACTATATTTGGTGGAACTTCTAGATAATCTTATTTGCAACACCTAATATACTTCTTATTTTTCACTTTTGTATATGCACTCTAGTTTGTCTATATAAAATTGGAAATGTACAACAATTAATCAACTATGAAAACAAAGATTTAAATATTAAATTATATTTGTTCCTTTGTGTCATATATTTATTCAAAATAAATTCTAAAGATATATATTAAAAAAATATATAACTTTTAGGTCTAGTTGTTTCTAGTCAAACTGTTATTAAATTAAGATTTAGTTAGAAAGTCATATTGAAAAAAAATCAGCAATACTTACATATGCATTAGATAAACATAAATGTTGTAAAAATATTTTTTAATCTAGAGATAACAATAAACTAAGTACCAAATGATACTAATTAATATACTTAGTCTAACTATGTTGTAAAATACATGGTTATGCTAATATTTATATTTAAAGATATGTTACACTAATTAACCACAAAATTAAGTTCTATGCAATTCATATATAGAACATATAAATATTATTATATGCATGTAAAATAGAAGATAAATTATTCAAATAAATTCAATTTTATTTAAGGATTACTACTACAATTCTATTGGCACACGCCAAACAAAGCTTAGGATATCACTCTAAAAACATTCAAATATAAAACTATCATCTTCATCTAGTATAAGTGGAGGGGAAGGCGAGGGATAGCCTTGGCCACAAGGGGCTCATTCTTTTGTAATGCCAATCCAAAAGCCTCATTCATGTTTAGGATCTCATTTCCTACTGGTATTTCCCAATCAAATGCATGTATTAATGACCCTAAAGTAAACTCCACCATGGTTACCCCCATCCTAGTACCAACACATATACGCCTCCCTGCACCAAAAGGTAAGAGTTGGAAGTCATTACAACACGAATCAATCTTGGATCCTATGAACCTATGTGGATTGAATTCAAGGGGTTTGTCCCATATTTCAGGGTCTTTTCCAATGCCTCAAATATTGACCATGAGATGAGTGTCCTTAGGTATATAGTATCCACCTAGTTGAAAAGGTTCTGCAGAGACATGTGGTAGGCTAAGAGGAGTGGAGGGGTGCTTTTGAAATCCTTCCTTGCAAATAGCCACCAAGTAGGGGTGATTGGGAAAGTCTCATTCTTTGAGACACCTATCACGACCAATCATTTTATCCATTTCTGCATGTGCACAGTGAAGAAGCTTGGGATTTAAAATGAGTCCCGCGAGAGTCCATTCAATCAAACTACTTGAAGTATCCATTCCTGTAGTTATTAAATTCTACAAAAGACATAAAACAAGAAAAATTACTTAATTTTTTCTAACTTAAAAATTAGAAAAAAGCTACACGATCTCTTAACTTAAAGCTACACATTTATAACGAAAATAAAAGATGAATAGAATAAAATAACAATTTAAACTAAAGAGAGTTTTGTATATCATCAATATCATGATAAATTTTATATAATAAATGAAATATATACTTAAATATACATGTTTTTGATAATTTTTTATCATCTCTATAAAAATATTTTGTGTTGTAATTCTTGATAATTTCCTACTACTTATTTTATATTATAATTTAACATTATTTTTGAAAGGACAAAAATTATTGTTTGTGAACATTTTAGGATAACTACTAATCATTATTACCAATGTTAAATATTGAAATAGAAAATGCCTTCCAATAAGGAACGAAAAGATTGAAATATCTAAAGAAAACGATTTTATATATAATTATTTGGGTAAAAACATGTTCATTTTGGAATCTTTTTATTCTTTTACATATTATTGGGTGAGTTTATGTATTCTAAATTTTCAACATGTTTTTTTTTTAATTTATCTATTAAAAAATTAAAAATAAATTTATAACATGAGGATTTAGATTAAGGATGTAAGAATAATTAAATTAAAATATTTTACAATACAAATTTAAATATATAGGTTATCAAGAAATTAACTAATGAATATATTAAACCAGAATAAGACTTTTGATGTGAACATTAGATAATTGTCCTCCTTCACTATCATAGTTGTCATGTTGAGACATAACAATGTCCAAAAAGTCAGGATTCTTTTGATCCTTTGTTGTGGCTTAGTGTTCTGCAACCCTCCTAGTTATCATCACATCAAATTGCTTGTGCAACTTTTTCATTCCTTGTTGTATTCCTTTTAAGTCCATCCATGCAATATAGAGAATACAATCACCAATGTTGAAATACCCTGCAGTAGTCATGAGCTCAACCACCATGTCCTTGAACTCATTGGCCTCATTCCCTTCTCTTTCAAACACTCGCTTACTTAAAATAATCTGCCCAAAAATGTTAGCTACATAGAGGTTAAGCAGTTCTGGTATGTTCATTGTGAAACTTATCTTGGAGCGATCTAAGATGGATCTTATCATGTGACCCATTTAAGAGAATCTCATTGGCTTCCAATATTCCAAAGCCTTGCCACCTAAGGTTAGATCAAGGAGGCATCCTAGCAGAAACCCCAATAGAAGAAGAGCCAAAGGTCTTGAGTTTAGGACACTTTCATTGCAAGTGACCATATTCATGGTAGATCTTGCACCGAAAAGGCAGAGTTCTGTAGTCCAACTGTTGAATCCAAGATGTAGAGCCAACTTTAATTTCCATTGAATTAGGAAGCAGGTTGTTTAGATCAATCTCCACACAAATACGAGCCAAATAGAGAGCCCTCTGTTATAATGTCTGTTGTGAAGGCCCCACAGATTTACCAAGAAAAAATGCAATACTGTGCAAAATGCCATTCCTCCAATATTCAATTGGAAGCCAAGGAAGTCTAACCCACACTGAAACCTATGACGGAAGCTCTTCAGTTGGATTAAAATCAGTGTGCCAAGGTTTCAAGAAAAGTCCCACTTGATTGTAAATGTAAGGACCTCCTTCAAAAGCCTTAGGATGATCAACAATGCATGAGAAGCCAACCATGAAATACCCACTTGTTGCTTGCAAAATCTCCATGTCTCCCTCTGGATTCCAAGTATGTTGAGCCCAAGATTCTTGAAATCCAGGAGTTTTTGTGGTTGCTATTGATGGTTTATGCATTCTTCCTAATTTTTTATTGTACAAAGTTATAAATAATAACCTTTTTATAATTGTAAGCTTGAGACACCATTTTCCTAACAAGATTTTTCCTTCTATAGATGAAATTTTTATCATTACATATATGAATCATTTTATTAGTTATTTTGTAATTGATTTTAGAGGAACCTTTGTGTAACTATCCATAATGGTTGATATTTTTTTTTATATGAGTGTTCAATATTATATAAAACATCAATATAAGGAGTTCTTACTCTAGAAAAATATTCTTAATTTACTATGAGAGAGTTTGTTTGAAATATTGTTATGAGGTGTTGATTTCATTTCTATTCAAGATATTATATCATGTTTTTCAAAGCCTTGATAGTTTGTAGAAGAACATATATTCAACACAAGATTTTGTATTCTTTCTATTTATTTCTAATTTGTCTCCATTTTCTCTTTTCAAATAGGCTTAAGCTACCATAGATAAGGAGTTAAATTTTCAATCCTCAAGATTGATTCATAGATTAGTCCAATGTTTGGGAGGCTTTTCATGTTTGGTGAACCTACATGAGACGTTGATCTTGAAATCATATATTTAAGCTATCAATATTTTTTGGAATTTTAGTACAAGTTTAAGTCTCAATGTAACTAAGTCTTAGTTACTAACTATGATTGTGAAAATTATAGATTTATTCTTACTATTTAGTATTTCCAATATTGAATTTAGTGCTAACCAAAATTTGAAATTAACTCTAGAAACCCCTACTTTACTTCCTATTTTTCAATTTTGTATACTTACTTTAGTATATACACATATAAAGATGTAGATATTACATATGTGTTCCATAAATCATATATAAAGAGGCGGAGAGTATGGGTTGATCATTGAAGTGATTATATCTCTAAGAGAAAGAGGAACAAAGTGAAGTAACTTTGAAATGTGTTTAATAGAGGTTGTAATTTTTTTCATAATTGTTTGTAATACACACTAATAAAAGGACAATTACCTCTAGCCAATTGGGTTTCTCTCTTGGGATTTCTCTTTATAAACTATGACATAACACATGCATTCATATAGTAGTGATAAACACCTATTATTTTATTTATACCCCTCAAATTTATATTTTTGATACCCATGTAAATACACTAGTATAATTTAATTTTCTTCCTATCTTCATTGGATATCACATGTAAATATTTTTTGGTTACATTTTATATCCCCTTATTATTTCACCTTGTGAACCAAGGGTACTTTGTGTGCACCTACATTTGAATCAAAATTGAAATTGATTGTCATCGCATACATTGAAGCCTTGACACAAAAACCTATATGAGCTATGACATATATGTCATCATATTAGAAGCATTGATTTAAAAGCACTTATACATTTCAACCCTCAAACCCATACCACACGAACCATAACGACCAAGTGATCTTTAGAGGATTTGAAATGCTATTTATAAAAAACCTGCCCCCCTTTTTGCATGCTTCTCAACCCCAATACCTACATGTATCACATTAATTAAATTATCCACTTTTCTTTTCATATTAAAATGATATTTTTGGTCACATTTTTTTATTTAATAAAAACTCAATATGCATACACATGATAAGATATTCCTTTAGGGATGATTCTTCCAAGAGGTTTCATCCTTAATGAAAATTTTTAAGATAATTCCTTGTATTTGTCTTGTATTTTCCATTTCAACACTTTATATCTTGTATGGAAACTCTTTTATTCCTCTCCAATTTCATTGCTATTTAGAAATTCAGGTAGCATAGTAGATTAATTTTTTGATTCCATAGTTTCTAACTATATTTAGTGGAACTTCTAGATAATTTTATTTGCAACACCTAATATATTTCTTGTTTTTCACTTTTGCATACGCACTCTAGTTTGTCTATATAACATTGGAAATATACAACTATTAATCAACTATGAAAACAAAGATTTAAATATTAAATTATATTTTTTCCTTTGTGCCATGTATTTATTCAAAACATATTCTAAAGATATAAATTAAAAAATATATACAACTTTTAGGTCTAGTTGTTTCTAGTCAAATTGTTATTAAATTAAGATTTATTTAGAAAGTCATATTGAAAAAATTTCAGCAATACATACATATGCATTAGATAAACATAAATGTTGTAAAAATATAATTTAATCTAGAGATAACAATAAACTAAGTACTAAATGATACTAATTAATATACTTAGTCTAACTATGTTGTAAAATATATGGTTATGTTAATATTTATATTTAAAGATATCTTACACTAATTAACCACAAAATTAAGTTCTATGCAATTCATATATAAAACATATAAATATTATTATATGCATGTAAAATAGAAGATACATTATTCAAATAACTTCTTGATTTTAGTTGGATTACTACTACAATTTTATTGGCACATGCCAAACAAAGCTTAGGATATCACTCTAAAAACATTCAAATATAAAACTCTCATCTTCATCTAGTATAAGTGGAGGGGAAGGCGAGGGATAGCCTTGGCCACAAGGGGCTCATTCTTCTGTAGTGCCAGTCCAAAAGCCTCGTCCATGTTTAGGATCTCCTTTCCTACTGGCATTTCCCAATCAAATGCATGTATTAATGACCCTAAAGTAAACTCCACCATGGTTATCCCCATCCTAGTGCCAGCACATATACGCCTCCCTGCACCAAAAGGTATGAGTTGGAAGTCATTACCACGCGGATCAATCTTGGATCCCACGAACCTATCCGGATTGAATTCAAGGGGTTTGTCCCATATTTCAGGGTCTCTCCCAATGCCCCAAATATTGACCATGAGACGAGTGCCCTTAGGTATATAATATCCACCCACTTGACAAGGTTCTGCAGAGACACGTGGTAGGCTAAGTGGAGTGGAGGGGTGCTTGCGAAAGCCTTCCTTGCAAATAGCCACCAAGTAGGGGAGATTTGGTAAGTCTGATTCTGTGAGACGCCTATCACGACCAATCACTTTATCCATTTCTGCATGTGCACGATGAAGAAGCTTGGGATTTAAAATGAGTTCCGCGAGAGTCCATTCAATCAAACTACTTGACGTATCAGTTCCTGCAGTTATTAAATTCTACAAAAAACACAAAACAAAAAAAATTGTTACTTAATTTTTCTAACTTAAAAATTAGAAAAAGCTACATGATCTCTTGTCCTTAAAGATGCACATTTATAACCAAAATAAAAGATGAATAGAATAAAATAACAATTTAAACTAAAGAGAGTTTTGTATATCATCAATATTATGATAAAAGTCTTCTATCATCTAAATTAAAATATTTTATAATAAATTTTTTAAATATATAGATTATCAAGAAATTAACTAATGAATATATTACCAGAATAAGACTTTTGATGTGAACATCAGATAATTGTCCTCCTTCACCATCACAATTGTCACGTTGAGACATAACAATGTCCAAAAAGTCAGGCTTCTTTCGATCCTTTGCTGTGGCTTGGTGTTCTGCAA
The DNA here is from genome assembly GCA_007258455.2 of Sequoia sempervirens. NCBI lineage: Eukaryota > Viridiplantae > Streptophyta > Pinopsida > Cupressales > Cupressaceae > Sequoia > Sequoia sempervirens. Next base: position 22,397 of record VDFB02090006.1, read on the forward strand.
CCATCCTAGTTATCATCACATCAAAGCGCTTGTGCAACTTTTTCATTCCTCGTTGTATTCCTTGTAAGTCCATCCATGCAATAGAGGGAATAAAATCACCAATGTTGAAATACCCTGCAGTAGTCATGAGCTCAACCACCATGTCCTTGAACTCATTGGCCTCATCCCCTTCTCTTTCAAACACTCGCTTACTTAAAATAATCTGCCCAAAAATGTTAGCTGCATACAGATTAAGCAGTTCTGGTATGTTCACTGTGAGACTTTTGTTGGAGCGAGTTAAGATGGATCTCATCATGTGACCCATCTCAGAGAATCTCACTGGCTGCCAATCTTCCAAAGCCTTGCCACCTAACATATGGAGATTACAAACCTAAAACAAAATTTAGAAATTAGATTAAATTAAAACACAAATATATAAAAATAAAAAAATCATGTCTTATTATATCATAATCTATTTTTTGTTTTTTAAATAACATTTTTATAAATTATTACTCGTAAAATGTTGATAAAAACCATCACTTCAACTAAACTCATGGAGTAAAGTGCAGTACTAACTACCCTATTGTCTAAATTTCCTGTCAGAAATAATGTACAGAACTCTGTACATGCACTCTGAGCTGCACCAGCTCTATAGAATGCATTCCAGCTCTCTGGATTGGATCCAATCTATGGTAGGGGCCACCACCTTGAGAGTAGCTCCCAACTAACAGAATAAATTATTATTGGGGAAGCACAATCCATCTAATCTGAACAATCACTTCTTATAAACTGTCACTGGGGAAGCAAAATCTATTGAAAAACTAAACCAAGTATGCAGATGTCCTAATTGGATGGTAGTTAAGGTACAGTTCATATGAATCAGTTAGAACTCGAACAGTTACAATTCATATGAATCAGTTAGAACTCGAGCAATTACAATTCATATGAATCAGCTAGAACTTGAACAATGATGTGGACACCATTATCCAATGTTCTTTGTTAGAGAAAACTTCCCTGAAGCATGTAGCAATCCAGTAAGGAAACTTAGTAAGAGTGGAAAGCAGATAAAACTGATTTCACAAGTGAAAGAAGATAACAGAGCACAGGTTGGTTTGAAATAGTTAGTTGCTGCTGCTATAGATTAGTGTGCTGAACTTTTGGCATCTCCAATCAAAAGAGTTAATAAAACTGATTACCTGACAATGACAATGGATCAGAAAAGAAAAGGCTGATTTACAAACCTTTCTCAGCATCTTCCATCTGCCACCATAAGGTGCCCACACCATGTCCTGGGAATTGTAGGCCAGATAAGTAGCTCCTGCATTGCCAGGTCTGTTGGAGAAATTGATATCCAGTGTCTTTAAAAAGGCCTTTGCAGCAGCAGGTGTGTTAGCCACCACCATTTTATTTGTGCCCAATTTCAAATACAGAATTGGCCCATATTTCTTTGACAGGTTTGTCAAAGTGACATGAGGCATTGGACCCAACAGAGGCAAGCAGCCTAAAATAGGCCATCCAGAAGGCCCAGGAGGAAGCTTTCTGTTCTTCCTCATAAGATATCTAAATCCAATGAACAAACAGAGCCATGAAAGTCCACACAGTAAAATTTCCCTGACCATCTCCATGACTATCTTGGTGCAGGACTACACTTCGGCTTATTTTGGAAATGGCCTAATTTGTTGTCATATATATAGTCTTTCTTGGAGTCAGAAATTATTCAGACTGATTTTGGTGTTTGGTGCAAACATGTGACTTACCAGTGAGTCTTCCTCAAACATGCCTTTGACTGAACTTATTCTGTTGGAATATTTTTTTAAAAGTCTTTTAGTTTGGTTCAGCTTTTGTTGAATCATATATAATCTCAATTTTGTTACTGATTCTTTACGAAATTATATGTAATCTGTTTGTTCAATGCCAATCTTTAACTATTTATGAGGACTTTTAGTTGGGAGAAGTAACTATTCGTTACAAGTCAATATTGTTCTATTAAGTTTGGTTTTTAATTGTATTTAAATTCTGGTGTTTTATTTTATTGTGATTGATTGTAGGGTTTGATTTAAAATTTTGATATGAAAAGTTAACAGTTTTTATCAACAGTATTTATATTTATTATATGATTTATGGAAATATCATTTTTTTATTTTTAACTTTTGTCAATCAAATTTATAGACAATATAATCATTGACTTTAGGATAATTCACCGTCAATAAATTCACCTCCAACAATTCATCGCCATGACAAATTCATCTCGTGGAAAATTCACCACCAGCAATTCATATCATATTGCTGGCAGTGAATTTTCCACGAGATGAATTTGTCATGGCGATGAATTTGTTGGCGGTGAATTTGCTTGAAGCCGTAGTCATTGCATGCAGAAAATAGATGAATTTTTCCCTATTCAAATGTGTAAACAATATCATTTGTTTTAAGTTCAACCTTGCCTTTAGCTTTTAGATTGAAAGATAATTTTATAGTGTGTTCCCTTCACACTTCCTTGAGTAATTAGGCTAACATAGATGGTTTTTTTTAGTTTTTTTTTTCAATTCTTTTCTCTAGACATCTAAGTCCCCGAGTTGCATTCTCTTTAAGGTTTGGATCACCTTTTGTTATCTGTGCAGCTGAAAGTATGAGTTGGAAATCTCATTGTATCATTCACAAACTCCACTTAATTATTGATGCCTTACTGTCATTCTTGACAACCACTCATACTAAAAATCAGTTAAATCTAGACCTTTTCCAAATGAACATTTAATGTTGCTTTCATTGAATTTCTTATTCACTTGGCCCTTACCTCTCTTTTCTCTCCTAAAAACTACTTAATAGGCCAAAAACTCCACAGGTCATTCATCATCCATCCAATGGCATGGGATGGTTCTTTCTTGTGGCAATGGCAACAACAGGCCTCACATCTCCACTTACTTTCTTCCCTTTTCAAAAGTTTTACTTTTTATTGACGTTTCCATGCTGGCACCCCCTAGGTTTTGCTAGCCATTGATCTATTGAAGGCATCTAATTGTATTTGTATCAGTTGTCCATGTGACGTTAGATCCCCCTCATGATGGATCCATTTTCAAGGATTTTTACAGTGCCCTCTTTGCTACGGCATAGTCGATTTTGCGATTCGTTGATTGAAAGCAATATTTAATCTTTGTGGGAGCCATCACTTCCTTACTCCACTTGAATATGTCTGATTGCTTGGTCAAATCGATGGTGATTTGATGGGGCCCTCTCCATCTACTGCCCAACAGGCGCCCCACTAGCCTTAACGACCATAGATCTCATCATTACTTGCATGCATCGAATATCCACTAGCCACATATACCAATTAATGGCGTTTTGTTACAAGTAAAATTATAGAGAGTAAAATTGAGATAACCCCACCACAAATGTTTGCTTGTTTCCAAAAGAGGATTGGTTGTGTGTTGTGTACAAGGTTAAAAATTCAACTCTCTTTGGTGCTCCTTCACCGACCCTTTTTCAAATTTTTCTTTGAAATTTATCTATCTTTAAACCCTTACCCTCCTTCTATCCCTTTTCCTTAAACTAGTTAGTATAGGGTAGGTTAGACATCAAAGTAACTTAGTATAGGGTAGGCTAGACATCAAAGTAGTTTCTTTTCTGCAACATTTTAAAGTGATAGTAATTGTATACAATTAGTTTCTTTTAGTTTCAGGTGTAGAATGGAAAAATAAGTTGATTTTCTTTGAAGGTTCTCATGTTGTTTCTTGAAATTAAACTATTGATGCACACGATCCTTGCTTGTTGGATCTTCTCAAGTACCAACTAAAATTAATATACACATAGTTCATATTTTTTCTACATCTAATAAGTAATGGTCTTAAATATGTAGGATTGAATTTGTAGGCAATTTAGTACCCCTTTCTTGTCTATGAGTGCAAGTATCCCTTTTTCTTTCCCCCTTATATGAGAGCCTTTCTCCCAATAATTGTAGCTGAAAATACACCATCAATAGTTATCTCTTGGATTCATATTAGTGTATTCTTTTATGTTTCAATTAACTACTTTGTAGCTTTAGTGAAAACCAAAATAACTTTCCTTCTGTATAAGAAGTAACCATTCATTTGGAAATTACATTGTTTTGACACTCTCATGGATTGTGTTCCATTATATGAGACAAATTCTTACTAGGTTGCAAGTGAGACTTATTTTTAGGTGGTTTCAAAACTAGAAGAACTTCCTATTCCAAGGAGAAATCCTAGTGACTACCTCCTCAAGGTTTGGCTCCTTCAATTCGTCTCATTCCTACACTACTAGTCATGGCTGCTTTTGTGAGGATAGAAGCCTTTGTCTCAAGGGGTAATAGTGGCACTCTCATGATTAAAATTGAGATGATATATACCCCTTACCTTTGTAAAATCTCTTCAATAAGGAAATTTATCACACCTAAAGCCTAAATCAAAGATATAGCTAGCTCATATTTGTTGCACCATATTATTGATGAGAATATGGATTTATGAACCCTTACCGCCTCTTTCAAGGGACATGCTACATACTAGTTCCACATGTTTGAACCTAGAATAATTAAAATTTGAGATAGGCTTGAGAAGCACCTATATAAAATTTTCAAGGAAATGAGAGACTCTATCTCACTTATTGAGAAAATCTCTCACATTTAGTGGTTCTCTACAGAACCTGTTTTTGACTTTGATATGCAATTTTGAAAGACTTGGGAGAAGATTCTTCTTAGGATCTAAAATTTTGTCAAGTGGCACAATATTTAATTTCTATCTTAGATCCATCAACCCTAATATGACTCTAATGATTCAATCCATAGAAGCCATTTAGAGCAATGCAAATATTGATCTAGCCTTGCAAGTTGAAAATAATTTAATTCAAGATGAAACATAGCTTTGAGGCTAGCCATCCGTCTCTTCCAAAATATTACTTTCTCTTTTCCCTTTCAATCACTTGTAGCTTCTATGCAAGGGTAGTTCCCTCCCCTTAACCTCATACATCCTCCCTTAAACCTTTTGAAGGAAGCATCTCCATTCACTAGTCCAAAAATGTAGATTTAATGAAGACCTATTGGATAGGATGTGGAGTATTTCTAACAAGTTGAATAAAATAAAAAGTCATTAGGGCTTACAACCATGAGTATATTAAGTGGCTAGTCACTTGGGCTATCAAAAAATTTCTAGAATTGTTATAGTGACAAACTACATAAGTTATTCCATCTCCCCCTTGTCCTTGTTTGAATCCACCCTCACCAAGAAACATAACATCTAATGTTATTTTATGAATTGTATTGCTAAACATGATAGTATAGGAAGTCTTAACACCTAAACATTAGTGCATTAATTATAAAATTGGACACTACTTTTCATCTATATGCAATATTGAGACCATCATAGGTTTACTTTTAGAGCTCTCTCAATGTGAGATCCCAATTGTTCTATCTTAATGGAGGATCTCCCTCAAGATTCTTTAGCAATTAATAATATCAATTTTCCACAATCCATTAAGTTGTTCATTATATTTCTAGATTCAATTGTGTTGGAGTTTTTGTATCAACATTCCAAATCACACTCCATGATCCATTATCAGTATAATAGAGAGCTAGAGGAAAATAAATAATAATGCAAAACTCTCTATTATCCCAATGATGGGTCACAAAATTTGACCCAAAATGTTGATAGAAAAACTCCAACACAAACAAACCTAAAAATAATAATGAATAGTACTTTTCTATGTTTAATATAACTATTAAATTTTATGGTTGATGATACCCTTGACCTAAGAGGAAGTGTGTTTTCTAAAGAAATTCTCATGACCACTTCACCTAGGCTAAAAGGAGAGCATTAGATAAGGAAGTATATCTAGATGACTAAACTACATTTGGGTTAATTAAAGATAATGTTAAAGTACATAGGTTTAGGTTAAAATGATGTAGAAGGTTGAAAATTTCATTAAACTTGAAGAAATGGCTATTTATGATACATTTTGGAACACTTCTAGATCATATTATATTCAAAGAATAATGGTTGATTTTCTAAAGGTAGCAATAATCCTAACCCTTCTAGTTCCAAAAATAGTAATGGAAGTAAAGCAATTCCTAAGATACATCTAGGTGTAATAAAAAAATTCCTCAAAGGATATGCAAAAAGGGTATTGTATAACTTGTACAAGGAAGAATTGTTTTATTTATATAAAATAAACATTTATTTATGATCCATCTCAAGAAGAGAGTTTAGCCACATTAAATATTTATTTGGATCCACTTGTAAAGTTTTATGTGATATTGGTTAGATATTTTATATGTAGGTGTATGTGGGAAAATATTTAATATTGAGAAAAAATAGTAGGTAAAAGTACAAACCTGTGTCACACAAGTTATAAGGAATTCAACCAACACAAATAAAAATTGTCAACTTCAACCACATAAAAGTGGTCTTTATGTTTTAAATTTCAAAATGATGCAAACTAATGAAATGTAGAAATCTTGAAGAAGTTTATTCTTGTAACTTTTCAATTTTTAAAAAAAATTGTTTAAATATTTTTTTATAAATTTAAGAGTAGATTTTGAATTGCTAAAAATTTCAAGAAAAAGTGATGTTAAGTTGATGTAAGAAAAAAATAGAAAACAATTTTATTTTCCCCATTTCCAAATAGATAACTTCAATATTTAGTGCATGAAAAAAATTTAAAATTTTTGATGTATATTTTCCTCGTAATAACATTTCAAAGTCAAATGTACTAGAATTTGATAGTTTTCATTTGTTGACAACTGTTGTCTAATTTTTTTTATCATTTAAAAAAAACCATTATACCCTTTTGAAGAGAATTCTCTCCTCTATTGCACCATATATTTTACATTTTTTAAAAATGTTTTAGTATATTTTTTTAAATTTCTAATCAGCCTCATTTTTTATTTTAACAACATATTTGCATTATTTAAAATAAAAAAATATATTTAAATTAATAAAAAAATAAAAAAAATCATACATTTTGAATTCTTGACTCTGAGCTCTACAAAAGGGTAGTTTTAGTTTTTGTAAAATAATAATTTTGATTGAAGAAATATCACGTTCAATTAGAAATTTTTAAAAATTTATGAAAAAAAGATGAGGTGGTTCCCAACAAGGATGCCACATAGACAGTTTCAGGAGAAAGGGTTTCATTCGAAACCCTTTTTCCCAAAACCCTTTCAATCGAAAACTTACATATAAAATAAGTCACATTTTAAAGAAACAAAGGGAAAAATTCAAATTTTGTAGTTTTGGGCGAAAGGGTTTCACTTGAAACTCTATATGCCACATAGTTTCAAGTGAAACTATTTCAATAAGAACTATTTAGGTTGAAATTGTTTCACACATAACTATTTAGTTAGTTGTTCAAAAGTATGACACATGTTTGTACTTTTACCCTAGTACTAGTAAAGTGAACATTGGGGTCAATGGCTTTGTGTACTCATGGTTCTGATGCACATGGTTTTACCTTAACACATGGTTGTTTTGTGTGAGCTTGAGTATATAAAAGAAATAACATGTTTAGTTATTGAGGTTGGTCAATTTGAGTGACTTATCATTGTATTGAGCTCTCTCATTGAGTGCATATATGAAGAATGACATGTGATGTGTAGTTACATTCTTGGAAAAATGGAGGATGCATTAGAGGAGCTTGATGTTTTATATGTATTAATGGTGACTTTGCAACTATATTGTAATATTTTCATTATTCACTGATACATTGAGTGTGGATTCTTTTAGAGGCTAGGTTTTTCTTTCTTGAGGTTTTTCTTAGGGCATATCTTGTACAATCTTGTGGTGTGTCTTTGATCTTTGCATTATGGTTCTTTTACAAGCTTGCATGCATGCTTTTTTCTCACGGGGTTATGTAGGAAATGGTTTGATCAACTTGGTAAATTTTCCTAACACTAAAGAAGAAGACACACAAAACCTTTTAATAGATGAAGTAGTGTCAATAAGCCTTTAAAAAATTGAAAAATAAGATAGTAGAAGCACTGATCTTGGTTTTTTAGATTGGAACATCCCTTTTCATGTACATGTAGATGTATTAAGCATCACAATTGAAGTAGTGTTAGTGCAACCAAGAGAAAATAAAGACAATCCAATTGCATATGATAGTTGCAAGTTGTCACAAGAAGAGAAAAAATACACTATGATAAAATGAGAGGGGTAAAAGAAATAAATTGATGTTAGAATTTTGAATAAACACAAGATGTGGGATCAAACAATGAAAAAAGACACCTTCCACACAAGAGATATGCAAACAATGGTATGCTATATAATCAATGAGATAAAGCTATAGAATGAACCTCAATAATCTTGAAGGAGATCAAAAGTTCTCAAAGGTTAAGATAATACAATTACGGTTGAGTGCTATATAGGAGAAACCCTAAATGATAAAGGGATTAGATCATGAAAACTATTAACATTAGATGTGATAAGAAAAAATGATCTAATAATAGCTCTCTAGTTAACAAAAAAAATCAATCCTAAGTTTAACTTAAGTGCACAAGAATACATTAGACTAATAATTGATTAATTATTAGCTAATGCATGATTAATCTAACACCCCCCTTAAGATAAACTTAGGGAGTAGCTAAGAACCTTAAAAAGATAATGCATGATGGGTTTTGACAAACATGACCTAATGAGGTACCCATATACAAACAATTGAATCTCTCACAACTAGAGAAAAGGGGAAAACCACATGGGAAAATATCCTCTCCAAAATATAGAAAGGTGAATGAAGGAATGAAAAGCCTCCAAACTAATATGAAGGACTAAGAAGCATCCAACCAATACAATATCCCAAAAAAGTGGAACATGAAGAACATCACTAAAGCATGAAGAAGCTATATAAAACTATAGAAAGATGACTGATATAGTGCTGAAATGAAGAACCTCTTATGAAAATGATGATGATTAGGATCAATAAGACAATAATTTGCATGAGTTCCCCATATGGAAACACTTGAATTAGATAGAAAACTAAGGAAAACATCTAGAACTTGAAGATACAAATGACACACATATCTGCATAAGTGACCCCAATGACACTACTCAAATCAAACAACAAATAAATGAAAACATCTGGAACTCAAAGATAAAAATGGCATAGGTACCAATATATTGAGGAACATTAATCAAATACAAATAGGTCACCTCCAAAACAAGAATCGGAGAAGTTTCATATGGTAAATGCTCCATCTCATCAAAATACATGGGTAACTAGCTGCTACATCCACCTAGTACATAGGAACAAGAACTAGATACATAGATCACTTCAAAAATAAAACCAAAGAAGCATTAACACCAACAGAAGGAACACCCCATAATATGGAAAGGGAGAGCCAAGATAGGCACACTAAAACTATTTGTCACCAAGAAGTGCTTGTAGAAGAATATATGGATGTGCAATTGAAGAGTATCTACAAATAAAAGGGTGTGAAAACTAGGACACACACACATGAGGCATGAATCATTGGGATTCAATGTTATTGTGGAAGGAACACTTACTTGACAAAGGTGTGATATAAAAAAAGGCACTCACAACCCACCCATGGCATTTTCTATCATAGTATAAGTATAAAAGGCATAATAGGATGTGAAAAATCCCCAAAAAATTATACACTAGAATGGTACTTTATTTGTGTGTCTACAAAAGAGAAATTACATACAAAATATATCTATAATACCCAAATAGGAAAAATTACAAGAAATACATATAAAATAGCCAAAAACAAGCCATCTCACACAAACATGAAGTTTCTAGGAGCTTAAATGTCCAAGTAATTCACCAGAATGTGAAAAAACAAAATAGTGAATAAAATGTACCTAGAGAAAAATATGGAAAAATTACTTGGATGACTATGAAGATCTTTGAGAGACCATCCCAATGCTAATATAATCACAAAAAAGGAGAAACTAATTAAAAGTTATGAGATTGGGAGTGAAAATTGAACATCTAACTTTGATAGGAAATTTAATACATGAGTAGAAAAATCTAAGAAATAAAATAGCACCATTAGATAGTGCTTAGAACCATCCGGGTAAGTGAAAAAAGATGGGGGCTCATAAAGGGGCTTAAGTGGCCACTTTTTTTTCTTTTGAAATCAAGAAATACTGACCTTGGACGTGAAATTGAGGATAGTGACACTCAAAATTTTGAGTTGCAACAATAACAAGGATTGAAGTGCTCCGAGTCTACTTTCCCAAATACTAATTTATTTTGGAAATGGTTGAGATTAAGGGGTTCAAAAGAGGGATGTACACAAATTGGTGTTGTTTTGTCAGAAAAACATAGCACCTAACAACTTTTATTATCTTGAGCCACGATGAACTTTTTAAGTATTTTAAAACCATTTCAATGAAATTAGCTAACAATATGTAGTTGATGCACATTTTTTTTTGAATTTTTTTTTTAATGAATGTTGATTTTTACTAATTTTTCAAAGTGGACCTTCACTGAAAAACAAAATTTTAACCCGTACTACCCTATAGATTTTGAGCAATTTAAAATTATTATTGTTATTATTTTTAAATTTTGGCCAGAATAGATCTAGTTTCTAAAAATGTAATTAATTTGAAATTTTGATGAATGGTTGGTATAACAAACACCAAACACTACTTTTTGCCAAAAAAGAGACACACAAACAAAGGAAATTATAGATGAAAGGCTTAACATTGCCAAAAAGAAAAAAATTACATCGTTGGATAGCTAAGAGAGCCTAACATTACCTAGGTGTTCGATTTGTTCAAATTGAAAACACGTGTAATCGGCCCGGTGAGCACGAGCGATTATGTGAAATATTGTAGAATTTGCAAAAACATGTCTTTGATCATTAGGAAGGCCCTGCAAGCCTTTGGGTTGGTATTCAAACGCAAATACCAAGCATAAGGCTTGGGGATTGCCAAAGCAAGATATAACGTGAGTGTGTTATAATGCACTCGTGTTATATCCTAGTTTTGACATGGTTTTTGTGTTTGTACAAGGCATGCCTAGTAGGACATAACATGAACACGTTATAACAAGCTCGTGTTAGGTCTTACTTTATGTTAAATACTACTCTATTGAATGGTTGTTTTTATGCACATGTATGCTTGTATGTCATGTATGTATGCATGCATGC